>DWJZ01002043.1:0-20756 GCA_018249125.1 Asbolis capucinus
GAGGTTTTCGGAAGCGTAAAAACTTCCGACACTTGTGTTAGGCACTAACTCCTCCACCAATCTACTTTGGGGTAGCGTGAAGTGTGCTTTCAGCTTTCCGACATGCGGGGAGACTGCAGACATCCGTCTGCTGTGGGTCAGTCAATTTAAGTCCATCAATCGGTTGAAGCCACAGGTACATTTTATCCCTCTAGCTATGAATTTTCAATAGCCTTAAAGGGTTTCATCCCACCATGGGTTTACTGCGAGTTGTGTTTATCGTAACTTCGAGCAACAAACAAAGTTTGATTTTAGTCAGTGCAATAACGACGTGAATTGATTAAAAGCTTCCGCGCTTTGCAACACTGCACAAAATTTGTACTAGGAACTCATGAATTCATAAATGGGTTATTTTCAGTGAATATGGTATACTGTCGATATTTTTTCAAGCTTCTTGCAGTGTGCGCTTGTATATGTATGTTAATACATATATGTATTTGTGTGTTACGGGTCACGAACGAGTTTGTCTTACACTACGGAGTGCGAATTTTGCATACTGCTTCAGTTGAGATACCAATGCATTTTTATGAAAAGCAAGACCTGACTATGCACTGCCCAAACTATGTTCAGGATTGGCTCCAAACAAGGGAACTCCTCAATGGAATAATACAATTATGAAATTTTGTGTATTTCTTTGTATTAGTGATCTCCATATAAATAAAGCTTGTGTTTTTTTTTAATATTTTAATAGATCTTTTTATCATTTCTTTCGACTTCCAAAACTATATTTGGTAAATTTAAAATTAATTTACGATTTTTTTTTTTTAATTTTCATAATATTCTGTAGGTACGGTAGATAATACTGTATATTGCACAGAAAATTAGCAGATTTTTCAATAAGTAAAAGTCGTCGAAGTATACGACGTTGGTTCAGCTAGTTATTTTTTAAATTTGAGCAAATTGGTAATTGATGAGCAAATTCGAGCAAAAAAGCGGCATGGCCATACCATCCTGTTTTCAAAGTTATAAAATAGAAATATTTTAAAGATTTATTTTAAAATATTTCACTCGGTTCAGGCGACTGCAAGTGCATATTCAGTGCAATGAGGTACTAGGAGATCATAACAACGTAGGATGTTACTCCTACAGTATATTTTACGGACATTCGAAACCACACATAAACTAGGAATATTCTATGCTTGAAACGACCAACATTTATACTAGGGTGTCACAATATTACTATTGAGTATTTTACTAATTTATTATGACCTCTTACCTCCTCTCATAAATTTGTAAGTATCAGTAAAAGGTAAAAAGAATATAAAAGCTGTTTCATGAAAGCATTTCACATCCGGTCTCGTTGTAGGAAGTAGGAGGAGCTTAGCAACTATTGGTGAAAATTTACTGTAAACTTCCTGTAAAAAGTTTTCCCGCGATATTATGAAACCCTGTATCAGTAACTCGTACTTTTATGTAACTTGCAATTTTTGTTGGCTTGCTTGTTTGTGGCGATCACATTTATGGAGGTGAGTATTTCTGATAAACATGACCTAATATTATCCTCAAGCTCCAGATCAGTCTTATAAAATCTGATATTACAATACTTATAATAAATGTAATTTTAGACTATTTGCATGAATTTGAAAGAAAAACCGTAAATGTAATTAAAAACTTAACTATTAATTTTTCAAAACGTAACAAAGTTGTAGGTTGATAATTTTACTAAAACTAGGGATCCTGTCTGCGGTAGAAATTCAAATTCGTAATTTTAAAATAATTGTCATTGACAACACTAAATTTGTCAAATACCTATAATGTGGTTATTTTGTATTTCCAATGCATTTCTATATTATAAAGTAGTTTTCGTCACTTCTCCTAGGAATCTTTATCTGTGCCAAATTTTAAAGCCCTCCGTCTGCGTCACTTTCCTAGAAAGATGTACAATGTTTTTGGTTCACGTATTAGTATAGATATTAATATGTAAAAGTCATAACCGCCTTTCAGAGACGTTTGTTCCTCTTTGAATTAGATATATTGGTCAGACCGTTTAAAGTTATTCGTTCGCTTGGATTGTCCCCGTCCCTCTAAGTTCATCTACCTGCAACTCGGTGCAAGTTACTACCAGAGCATCATGAACTAGGCGGAAGGTGGTCTAGACTGAGTGAGAGAGAACACAGGTATCGTAGGGGGCGGAGTGTGGAACACGACCAGCGCAAATCAATCAAAACATGCGCTCTCGACACCCGGTAATGGATGCATTGAGTGACTTTTCTCCTTTCAACAATCTTGCTAAATATTGCTGGATCGCTCTCTATATAGTGTCGAGAATCTGAAACGCGACTTTAAAGGTGTGATCAAGATTAAATACGGAGATACAAATCTAACGCCTACGTGTGTTGCATTCAAGACATCGATACAGATTTTATTCTAGACCTCTAGACAGATAAATGCTACGAATATGATGTTTACGACGTATTTTAAACATGATTGGTTAAAAAATATCAAAAACAGTGTTTGTAAGAAATTGGACAAACATACGTGGCCGGTAGTGTTTTGGAAACGGTGCCAGTGTCAAGTTTGTCACTACAAGCCCCTAACATCGAAGGAAACGAAGAAGCTGCAGGCCATCGTCGTCTATTCCCGATGCATAAGACACGGGAAATATCGAGTTATTTGCAGATTTGATGCTCCGAAAAAATAAAGTGTCTCAAGAACAGAGTAGAAAATCTTCATATTGTATATGACTGAGTACATCTAGAAGCCGTGAAAGTTGCTGAGAAGATGCATAATATTGTAGTGTTACTAAGATAAACAAAGTTTAAGTTTTTATTAAGAAAAATGTGTATTCAAATCAAAATAATACAACTAATTAATGTGAAGACGATCGTGATTAATGTTCTTAGTTTTAATGTATAAAATATTTTCGCATAATTTTATCCCCACTAAAGTTTGTGTATAGTATCAGTGCAGTAGAGAATAATCATAATTACCAAGTTACAAGTGGCAGGAGTCACTAGTGATGTTAATAAATGTATACAATTACCCACAGGTTAAGTAGCAAGTTACACAAATTGTATCGTGTTTTACATTTATTGTAGAATTTAAAAGAACTTAATGTTATTACCATTGTTTCCATACATAGTAAACATGTTGTTAGCATTAATGCTCTTGATCATACTAATTAGGTATTATTATTGTGGGTATTAGGTAGTATTTTGTGTGTAAAATGGAAATTGTAGTGCAATATGTGTAAATTTTACACAACTTTGGTATAAAGTTTGAAAGTTAATGTATTCGTTCTCAATAAAAAAATTCGATGATCTATGTATATGCTTAAATTCAAACCATATCTTATAAGTTATTAAGTATTAGGTAGTATTTTATGTGTAAAATGAAAATTATAGTGTAAAATGTATAAATTTTAGATAATTTTGGTATAAAGTGTTTATATTTAATATATTTGTTTTCAATAAAAAAAATTCGATGATCTCTATTTTTAAATTGAAACCATAGCTTATAAGTAATTAGATATTAGGTAGTATTTTATGTGTAAAATGAAAATTGAGTGTAAAATGTGTAAATTTTACAAAACTTTGGTATAAAGTTTTGAAAGTTAATGTGTTCGTTCTCAATAAATAAAATTCGATGATTTATCACTTTGTTTAAATTCGAACCTTATAATATTTAAAAACACAATCTGTCATTATAGAGCATTACGAAGAAACACATAAAATTTCATAAATGTATTGTCAATCGGTAAGGAGTACCTTTTTCAGAAGCCATTCCTGATCATGCTTGTTATGTCAAGTTATTGTTATCGTAAAAATGCATTGTAATCAGGACAGAGAGCTTACAAAATTTCAGCTCTGTATTGGAAGAGAAATGGGTGTAATTAAACTTGCAAGATTTGACCTGAACAAATAATCGAATATACTAACTAACACTGCAACTTAATTAATAGTTTGTAAAAATACGTTCATGTTTTCAAAACAAAATATTATTGTGCTAAATATTATCCACTCGCTTTTTTATTGAGTTTTTTGTTAAAATATTTCTAAGTTAGGACAGAAAATCAGATCTCTCACATTTCCAAGATGAAATAGTACATCTCAAGAAATAAAATATACGCTTACACACTCACACATCCGAGAACAATTAAAATTGTTTATGGTCAAGCATTCACTTATAATATGTAAAAAAACATTCTCTTTCATTTATGGAATCAGGAATAAAACTACTCGCTTCGCAGACAGGACCTATAAAGTTAGTCTACAGACACATTTACTTATTTTCTAATTCAACTTCGGACCCCTTACATGAGATTAACAAACTAAACTACATCCTTAATTTAATACATTTTGTACTTAATTTTGTGGGCCTATAAATACATATGTCTTTGAATATTTATTAAAAACGTTAAAGTACATTTCTACTTGAATACTGAACCCTATAATGAGTGCAGTTTGTATAGAAAATCATTAAGTGAGTAAGTATGTGGTATTTTACAATTGTATTTGATTTCTTTTTATGATATTTAAAAATAGGTTGAAGAGTGTTAGTTCATTCTTGAAGGTTGCAGAAGGAATTAAATGGGGTTTTAAGGGTTAGTTTCGTAGTATCATGGCAAAGAACGTAAAGTCTCTTATTAGTAGATATATTAAATTATGACTTCAATAAATCACTTGCATTCTAATCCAATAGACGTTTTTCTGTATATTTTTAATATAGTAAATGTATCAGATACGTCAGATCTTTGATTTTAACATACTTTTAGTAATCACTATAAGTTTAACTGAACTGTTAGTAAACTCCAGATCTTTAAGATGTATGCAGTATGACGACAAAGCTTTATTGCAATCGAATGAGCGGTTTGGTCATATGTTATGAATGCACAAAGACACAAAAACAAGCATTATTCACGTGAATTCATTCCCTCCTGCTTGGTTGTATAGAATATTTTTTCATAAGTATCCTTGAACTATAGATTTATTCGCACAACGTTACTAGGATCACATAATTCTTGTGTTGTTTACGCACTGCAACGCCCGCCTCTAGTTTTATTATTCTGAATAATTTCCTGGTACTAGGATACTACTGGAGTAGGTACTTGTTATACATAGCATAGACGTAGTCTACATTATAGTGTTTTAAATGTATTCAATATTTCTTAAATGAGATAATTTTAAGATTTTATGTAGTCCCTAATCTAATCGAGTTCCGCTGTCGCATTTAGAAATTTCTAACTGGTAAACTTCTTGCCGCCTTAGATTTAACATTATAAATATTAGGCTTATTTAATTGACAACTGTTATTTGTTGACATACCGAAAAACGTAAACAAGTAAGCGCCGGAGACACATCTTGCAAAACGTTATACCCGTCTAAGTAAGTAGTTTCACGCCACGAGCAATGTACAGTTCCGTAGTTGACGGAATGGATCGTTGCTGTAAATCTTACTTATCCAAAATAGTGTTCCTTTTTTCAGAGATTTAGAATCAACCGTTTAGTTTACAAAATTTGTCAACACATGAACGAATGAATCTCTTAACAGTCGGAACAACTTCGAATTTCCGCATACTGAAAATGCATTTCGTGCACCAACAAAGGTGCAATGTGCAACGTTTTAGCGCACCAGCTACCAGGAATGTATAAAGTGATAGAGATATCAACACGACGTTAGCTGCACTATGGACTTTTAGCTCACTTTACTAGGGATTCGGAAACCAAGGAAAATATGCAGACTTCACACTGGTGCACGTTAACGCCCAGCGGAAATGGATGGGGCGGGACCAAGTATTGATTTAAAACGATGCAACGCGACCACGCAAGCACTAGATGTCAAAAAGTAGGGTCAACAAAAACTGGATTAAAATCTAGATTTCTTTTAAAATGTTTTGCATGCTTCATTACTCACGCACCCCGTTTCACTTCAGGTAATTTATATCTTGGTATTTATACCCAAGGGATTTGATAGTTAACCCATTTATTCCGTAATTTAATCGACCTATCTAACGATATGACGTTATACTAACTTGTTGCCCCGATAAAGAAGTTTGGCTTCAATCCATTGATGGCCCACCATCGAGCAAGGGTCTCCTTATCCTGAGGAGGCCTTGGGCATACTTCACCATGCTGCTCCAATGCGCATTTATATCTGTTTAAGATCACATAAAAACTCCACGATGTAATTTGCAAGGCTCTATCTAACACGTACTTTTAACCTGTGGGATGAACTGTTTCTTGCATTCCTTTACTCCTTTACTCCTTCCTTGTATTCCTTTACTGCTATGTCATGTCCCGCCCGCTCACCTGCCTAAAAATTAACAGACATATGAAGAACACACATAAATGAAGAAATTATTTTCAGCATTTATTATAAATTTGATGACAATTTGCATTCTTCAGAAAGGCGAACAAATAATAATCTTAACGATTTATCACCAATCAATTGCTTTTGTTTGTTTAACATCCAAGAAGGTCATCCGCTATATGGGTACCGCTTCCCCTTAATATATACCTGAATATTTAGAAAATGTTGTCTTGTATACAAAAACATCTCAAATATATTTGAATCAATTTAATTTGAATCTGTCTTTGAATGTTCTCGGTTTCGCTTTGAAGGTGTTTTACACGCACCGTTCGTAGGCGGTTCTAATTTGGTAAACTCCTCTTCATAAAATTTAATAAAAAATTTTTTGTAACCCGTACTAAATACAATGGATTCTATATGTAAACAGGGCATGCGCGAATACTCTAGATATAGGTCAAGTCTGAGTTGCATGCACTATTCGCGGACCAGATTGCAATTTGCCGTGCAACAGTGCATGAAATTGCAACCTGGATACTAGGATATCAGAAACTAGAGAAGGTAGATAGTGTGTGACACGTACAGATATATTCCTGTAAGATGGAAATGCACTGTGCAGCTGCGCACAAACCGTTCGGTTTGACATTTATTCAGTGATAAGGACGGACGAGAAGCAATCATTGTTTCACAGTTGAGTGTATACGCAGAATTAAGTGTGAAAAAGTGAAAAAACTAAAAGGTGGGGTGGAAATACTGTGATAAATGATTTAAAAAATCTTAAAAACAGTACATCGATAACAAACTTTGGTTATAATGTCAGATATTATGCGGGGTCGTTGTTGATAACTCCCGTCAGTCGTGGTTCGTTTCAGTCACCTACAGTTTGATACACAGTAATCATTGAAAGAATAAAGAGTTTTAGCCACCTATTTGACCTCAAATTCAAAAATTTGTTACAAAATCGCGATGTTCACCCATTCGCAGTAAATTTAAAATTATAATCGTAGATGTATCTACGTCATGTCGTCTGGACAAGAACCTGTATAGTTGGACAAGTCCTGTTGTTCCGGCAAGTCGCAGTAAGAATTTCATCAGATATGTATCAGTGATGGCGTTATTATTGTTTTAATGGTGATGAAATGCCGTGAATCCACGCTGTATACGATTTAATCATCCTTGGTCACAGGTACGTCAAAACATTTTTTGTTTTTAGTACTTTATCACGCGAGACGAGATGTTAGTAACATTGTCATTTTGTTTTGGATATGTTTCAACGAATTTAAAATTGTGTTTGAGTAACTTTCTAATATTGCAATTTTTTACTATGTAATACTTAAGATACAGAACTTGAATTTTAACATACCTTTATTATATTTTATATAAAAATTGTACTATATTGGTAACCTTTTCTTAAATCATCATTTGTGTATAATTATAGTTTCGCTGATTCCTTGGTATTCCACATCAATCACAACATTTTCTTAACTTGCTCTGCTCATAACATTCCCAGAATTATGAACAGTTTAGTCGTGCACAACCTATAAACGAACAGACAAATACATTTATGAGTAACAAATACAGTTATTTATGTATTTTTTTTACATGTAACGAGATTCACACCTGTATAATCTGGGTAAACATAACAGACGGTTTATTGTATTGAAACCTATATGACATACGTACATGGTACTGATATTAACTTTAACTTTGAAAGAGAAGCAAAACAATAGGCGCAATGGGCCTTCCGCTTTAAAACTATTTCTTCCAGGCAATTCAGTAAGGAAAAGTCAGCAAGAAAGGTAAATAGGTAGAGGCTTACATGACATGACATTACAATGTTATATATACTTACAGACATACAAATAACGGACCATTGAATAGTTGAAATGGTTTGAAGAAGTTATACAAAATGTTAGGAAGCAAGATTATTATTTCATATTTATTAGTTTAAATATAGTGTTGCTTAACATATTCTGACGTGAAATCAAAATACTCAATTTTGCGTAGTTTTTAAACTACGAGTAACTAAAGAGTACATTCATTCTATACATATACTGAAAAGAGTACCTTTATAAGGCCTCGATCGAACTGCCGCACTGAGTCATTTGTTGACTGGATTAGATAATATATGTAGATATGAATGCATTTTTAATTCTTCGTGAAAATGGCTCCAACTAAAGTGCACGTGCGACAGAAATTTTATAGTTTTGAGCCGCAATAAAGCTAATACAAATAATTAGTAGGTAGCTTTGTGGAGTACTATAAAGTAAAAGCAGTATAGGAAGGCCGGTTCTCTTTTTTAAAACTGGTTTTTTTTTTCTTTTGACAATGAAAGATGTGGCTACTCGTACCTGTGATTTGTATGCACGTCCACAGACATTAAAATGATAAAAAGTCGTATTCTTCGTAAGCCATGAAGAACTTTAATGAAGTAATCTTTTCCGCTAATATCTAGTGATCTATGTGAAAAATATATCTATACTCAGTACAAACTCGATCTGGAATTTTTCCCATACAAACTTGACATTTGTATGAAAAAATTCCGGATCGAAGTTGCATCAAGTATATGTAGATGTGACGTCAATCTATAGGCCTCTCGGCGAAGGAGCGGGCTCTATTAAACTAGCATCTTTGTAAATTTCGACTGAAACGATCAACCGTTAAAATGTTATTACAATAGGAGTCTGCTCCCTCCTATAATGCAAATTTTACCAACATTGACTGGGGACCGAGTCCTGACTTGAATTACGGGTGGGTGGTTATCTTTTCTTCCATGACGTCCGAAAATGTTATGAGGATATTGGTGAGGGCCATATTTCATGAGTCATTGTCAGGAGGATCAGAAGAAGCTCCAAGCTGCGACGCTCAAATCACTTTTCCTTCTATTTCACTCACTAGATATCAATAGGCTGAGCTGGCAAACTAGATAGCTTAGCATTAATAAATACTGTGCCAAATAATTGTTTAAAAAAGGGTCGTCAAAATCTGATAATTAGTTTCTGATAATTAGGAGGTGCGTGTGCAAACAAACATATGCATACATGTTATGGATACTTCGAATACGGCCCTGTGTCGTGAAATGCATCGCAACGCAACGAAAATAATTTTGTAATACGCAACTTTCCCACACAATGTATAATTCCCACGGCACTTTTGTCTTAAATTTCGAACAATTGTGTACATATGTCGTTTTTAAAGTAGTAATAAAAATTTTGGATTTGTTATAATATACGAGTATTTGTCGAATTCATTAATCTCAAGTCGATTAAAACACAGAATTAATTAAAAAAAAATTTAAATACATTTTCTTTCAAATGTTTTAATACTCTTCCTGCTTTAAGACAAAATAAAAGAAAACAAGAAAATTGGTACAGCCGTTCTTAAATTATGAACGATGTACATACTTTAGTATAAACTACACCTATCGGTGTAACTAACATAGTACTTCTTCAATTTTTGTATAACAACCGATACGCTACTTTCACGATTTTCAAAAATCGAGTTGACAGGATATTGATTTATAAAAAAAATTTTTTTTTAAACAATTTTAATAGTTAGATAATTCAGTTTAAAAGTTCATTTTTAAATCCACGTGGGTATCAATTAGAGGCTAGGTTATTGTTTATTTTATGCTATTTAAGATAATCAACAAGACTTAAATTCATAATAATATTGGAATAAAGATATAAAAGTTAGAAACTAAAGCTAGTCTTGACTACAGTCACGCTATGCAATATTGTATTTGTCTGGTTCGCCTAGGTCAGATTCTGTCTAACTCGTAATATCCTGCAAGCCTCCTCTCCTCAGTTATGAGGAGAGTGATGTAGACAGGTTGTAGTGGAATGGCAACGACATTGTTTAGCATGCGTGTATAAAAATAGTTAAATATTCATACGCATGAATAGAATAGTTACACTTGATTAGGCAATATTGTTCTCATACAATTCACTGTTATGATGGATATGTATGTATACCTAATTACAAGCAGACCATTTAGGTGTAACCTATGTATGTACAATGTTTATTCAAGTTTTAATAATTATATTTTAACAGCTAAATATTGTCACCGTTTTTTGACCTTTAAGTACAATATTGAAATGAAAATTAACTTATATCAATAATTTATCTACTTAAGGCAATTATACAAATATCAAACTAATTGGCGCTTACGCGACAGATGAATATTTGTTCAAGGGTCATTGGGATTAGTGATGTTAATTGTATTGAGTGTTTTTTTTAACCTGGTAATGATGAACTCACCCGATTTTTTACACAAACAAGCCGTCAGGTTTCAGGAATTCAGGGGTACAGGGGTTTGTGTATGTGTGTGTTAATTAAGTCTTCTCCTTAACCGACACTATTAAAGTGTTCCGGATGGATATGTATGACAGCCGTATTGATTACAGTCACACGAGACTAATCTTAAAGTAGCAATGCACCCGTGACCAGGCAACTGAGGAAGTTATCTATATTATATTATTCACTCAGAATGCTTCTTTTCTGTATATTGAATATTTTGTTTAACATTTTTATTAAGTGGCACTTTAATATCGAGATAGAGAAAGAAAATATGTTTTTTTGAATTAATGTCTGTCATCTCACATGAAAATCCGTGGACAGATTTCAATGAAACTTGGCAGAGTTATTGCTTGTATTCCAACTTAATATTTAGTATACTTTTTATCCTAAATAATTCCAAGGTTTCCTTGGGATAAAGGAAGAAAATTTGTATGGAATCCTTTTTAAATATTATTCGATTTGCTTGACATTTGCAACAAACGTTCCTTATTCATATTAATGAAAAATATGTTTCTCAGATTTATTTTGTAATGAAAAGAAAAAAGCGAAAAGTGAATAATTTGAATCTTTCGATTCAAGCTTTTGGGTGATACGTGTATATGTTTACCTTGAATTTTAAATTTACATATTCTGTATATAATACCGTCAATATAAATTCACCGTTTCTTTAATTTTCTCCTCTAAAGGATAGAAAATGGGGATGATACTTTAGACTAAAATACCTCTTATTTTTGGAAATCGTGAAAAATACCTAATAGTTAGGATCCTTTTTATCCCTAATTATACCCTCTTGGGATGCGGGATAAAAGTTTGTGTGGGATTTTTGGATTTTTTTTCTTTAGTTACTTCTCTTTATAAACTTTAACTGTACTAAATACCAAATTCCTCTGTTTTTATAATATTAAGGGATACAAAGTTTTTGCTTCGTGTATTAATATATAAATTAATTATCACTTAGATGACATAAGCGGGGTGAAAATAAACCTCAAATCGATACTCAACTGTCGGGGGCGTCGCGTCCCCTCCGCATGCATTTGCTAGCCTCATTGGAGGGGGTTTTGTACCTGAAAATTTCCACGCTTTCATTCCGTTTACATCGTTCGTGGCTGACAACGTTTGTGCTTTTAGTGTGTCCTGGTTTGGAATTCCTCAGGTCTAAGTGCGTAATTCCCAGGACAAGGGAGGTGAGATCAGTAATGTACATCGATGTTAGTGTAGTATATTGGTCGCACTCAGCTGTGATAGTATTATGGTTTGCACGTTGGTCTCTCGAACGGTCTTGGGTTCGAATTCTGCGCGCACCTCTGGTTTTCAAAAAACGATATTAGTATTATAAATTAATTATTACTTGCTTCGGTGAACGAAAACATCGTGAGGGAACCTGCACACCTGAGAGTTCCCAGTAAAGTTTTCGAAGCTGTGTATTTACTAATTACTAATCCGCAGTTGACCAGCGTGTGGACTATGGTGTAAACTTGTCGGTTTTCTACGCGCGGGTTACTTAGCATCCAGATGTTTTTTAAAAGTATTTTTTCAGAAACTACCATCTTACCGGATCACTCCTAAACTACCAAGAATATTTCCTTTCATATATTAATACGAAGACATGGCGTAGTAATAAAACTATTATACTTAATAGGTACTAATTTATCTCTACATATATCAATCAAAGATGATTTAATGTTTACTATTATGGTTATTACAGTATTTATTATAATAATACTGTGTCTAACAACGCAACGGTGATGTGGGTGTTATTTTGTTTAAATGACTAGCTAACCCGATAAGCGTTGTCCTGTATAACACAGTAGGTATATTTTTCTTATGCCATTTTATTGTCTAAATATGTATAAAAACATTTGATTTCTAATCAACTTCTTGAAGGTGAATCTTGAACTGTAGTTTTCATTTTAATTTGTAATGTTTGTGTGTGTTTTTTTAGAATCCAATCACATGAATATATGTATCTGCCAGGTTAGATTTAAAAAGAATTTAAGCCGGACGTTATTTCTGACGCATATAACATAGCTTAATATATCTTTACACAGGTTTCTTGGTAACTCTGTATTCTTAACATAATTGAACTTTACCTAATGAGATTCCCACGGATGATAAAAGAATTGATCTGCGCAAACGTTTACATTACAAAGTAATTTATGATAGACTTGTTGTAATGAGATCTGCAATAGCTTGTGAGTTTTATCTGTGATTTTTATCTGTAGTTTGAAGGGAATTCCACCAGTCTTCGATTTACGATTTATTAATTGCTGAATAGTGAAAATAAAGTATAATTTTTTGGTAGTATTCTAACTTGTTTTCAAAGTAAACATGTTTTTTGGTAATAGCGGCTGGAAATATGTAGCTTATGACACCTGATCACCGCCTTTTTGTTCACTCACATAAGATGATTGTCACTTGCTTCGGGGAAGGAAAACAGCGGGTGGAAACCTGCTCCTCAGAGTTTTCAGATAAGCTCCTGAAGGTGTGAAGTTAATCTCCAGTTGGCCACCGTGGTGGACCAACTAATCTCGCCAGAGTAAAGAGCTTTCATTTAGAAAGAAGATAGGATACGATTACATTTTAAAGTAGTAAGAAAAACTTGCAGTTTACCTCCAGGAACTCTATATCTATACTAATATTATAAAGCTGAAGAGTTTGTTTGTTTGATTGAACGCGCTAATCTCTGGCGGACCAATAGGGTCCGATTTCAAAAATTATTTCAGTGTTAGATAGTTCATTGATCGAGTAAGGCTATATAGGTTATATAACATCACGCTAAGACCAATAGAAGCGGAGCACTAATGAAGAATGTTTCAAAATCGGGGGATTTTTTTCCCATTGAGAGCTTCCGCTGTGTGCGCTGCGTAAATGATTAGAGTTTTGCAAAATTCATGTATGACAGAAAGGAATTCGTGGGGTTAAAGTTGTCGTTAGCCGAAAGTAACTATTGCACGCGGAGGAAGTCGCGGGCGGAAGCTAGTAATAGTATTTTATTTTATTTATGTAAAAAACCTTAAAGGATATTTTTTACAAAAGGTGGGCTTAATGCCTAGTGGCATTCTCTGCCAGTCAAGCCATGCTGAAGGTGACAGTTTGTGGCAGGTGGTAAAAAATTTAACGATTATAAATACATATATAACCTATAATAAAAAAATGTCATGTATATACTTTCAGCAGTTGTTTCATACAATAGGTGTTTATAGCTTCTGCAATCTTTGAAGGGGATTCCCTTTCTTTTGTTTGGTGATTGACTTGTATTTTAACTACGATATAAAATGTTTATTACTTTAGGTCGTTATGAGCTCTTAAATTACAAACCTAGAGTGTACTTTTAACGCAACAACAGCTATACAATTAGATATATTTTATTGAAGGAAATATCATCGATTTGTAATAATTATTTAATTTGAGGTTAAGTTAATGAGATGTTATTGCAATATTTCTGAATCCTTCCTTCTGTATACTTAATGTTAGAAAAATACTCAACAAAATATCTATAAAAAATCTTAGATCTTTCCTATTATAAAGAAAATTAATATTTGTTATTAATGCACGGCCACGCTATTCACTGACAGCGAAATGAAAACTTTATAAGAATATTATGAAAAGATTTTTTTTGGATCTAGAGTAGATGATGTGGAATGCTCAGTCAAATTACTGGAGATGTACAGAAGTTGCTAGAGGAAATGAATTTAAATATGATGGACTGTTAAAAAACCAAACGTATATCGTAGTTGGAGAGAAACCTGGATTACCTGCTGGTTATACATTATCCAACATTGCATGACGTAACTAGCCTCTAGAATCAATACCGAAAACATAACGCAAAAGTTTACATCCTCCAATTTTAACGAGACAGACAGACGAATACAAAAATACAATTCTTAAAGAGACAAATACTTCCAAATAAATAGTCAAATGCTCATACAGTGAATACGTGACTAAATTATCAAATTGTGTAGTTGTAACATTGGTAATGGCGTACGAGGAAGCGAGAGATCACGCAAAACCTCCTCCACCATAGGACGTGACATTGTCATGTATGGTGGCAGCCTTGAACCATAAGGACGTTGTTTATATTCCATTTTATGATCTTGATGACGAATTATGGTATTATTGTGTTCTGACATTGGGGTACTATGGACTAGGAAGTAATTTTAAAATGTTGCTCCAAATCGGGAATTCCGTCCATCATTGGTCTAAGCATGAGCTGAAACTTGACATGAAGTTCTTCACCGCGTCAAAGTGGTGGAGTAAAACCTTAAAAAATACCCCTCCTTATTAGTAACATAGTAACCTATCGAACCCAACACATCATTCGGTTCTGTAAGTGCCTTGAGCGCCTCGCACTTTAAACAGGAGCCGAAAAATACTAAGATGTTTATTCTTAAATTTATTATATTGCTAGTTTATTTTCTTGTTTCCTAATACAGCACAACAAAACAAACCTTTAGGAGGTTCATATTTCAGAAATATTTCAGCGAATTCGAATTGAAATCCTTAATAACAAACTGTTGCCTAGCAACCTGTGACAGACAGCAGAATTAAACTGTATGTTATTTTGTCAGTTGTTAACTCTTTTGAACCATTACATTTTTAAAAACTTTTACTTGTAAATCGTGCTATTTGCTTGGTGACAAATGCATAAAGTGTATGAAAACGAAAATGAATAAATTATAAAAGTTGGAAGGTTGTAACTCCTTCATGAAATTAAGGATGTCAAAGTATGAATTTGTGAACTTATGTTGAATGAATATGTAATATGTTGTAATTTTTATGTGTGGCTGGTATGACTTTATTTATTTACACTTTGTAAGTACAAAGAACAAGTGTTCTTCAGTGGAAAAAAACACATTTATGTTAGTTAGTGAGAACCCTACAAAAGATTTTTTATGGTTTGTTTACATTTATTCCGGACCGAAGTTGTACATAAAAAAACAAAAGTATAGTTACGTATTTAAAAATGATAATGATTGAAACATTAATATTTAGTGATAAGAATTTGTTTATCAACTAAATACTTGGCCAGTATTGGTCAGTCTCAACCTTTTATCACCTTTTATTCACCTTCATAATCTCCACACTACCCACATTTATTGATGGTTATGACAACGGTGATCAGTTAAATGATTGTTTGTGGATGTTTCAGCAAAATAAATACGACGTGGGTAGCGGCGAGCAGTTTGATGACCTGGTGGGTCTCATCGAGCACTTCCGGTCGTACCCGATGATCGAGACCTCCGGCGACGTACTACGCCTGCTGCAGCCCGTCAGCGGGACACGTATTCGGGCGCACAACATCGATCAAAAAGTCCAGGTGCACATCAGACTTTTGTAATTGTTTCTGTAGCGGTTACATCTAGAATAGGTAACTCTGTAGCTTTCTTTTACCAACTGTCAATTAACCTAATTGGATGGTAAAGAGCATAAACTTCTGTTAAAGACCCTTTATATTATTGTAATAAGAAAGCAATACACCGTCTCTTCATTTGTATACAGCTTTGTTACCACGTGGAGATTCCTTAGTTCGGTGCTAATTGGAGATTTGACTTGAGATTACAAATCGCGATAAGAAATACGTGTACTAATATGGGCGAAGTAAGTAATTTAGTAAACAAAATTGTTAATTTTTCTGTGGGAATTCGACGTTGCGGCCAATTTGCTTTAAGTTGCTGACGATAAAACGGAATTGATATAGTGAACAGATCAACCTGTGAGTTGGGTAAATTGACGAGTACCACACAGTACATTTGCAGGGTCTACTCCCGGTTCGGATGACCTTGTCTGTTAATTATTACACCTCCATAATAAATTACTAATTTAGAATGTCATTGATGTTGCTCAATGCAGAAAATACATTTTGCAAACAAGTTATCAAGTCTGTTTCCGTTTGTGACATCAATAAATGAATATTAATTCATTGGTATTGCTTGTAGAATTAATTAATCACAACAATTGCTTAGGTAATTTTATTAACTGTTTGCATTCATTGTTTTTTATTGTAAAACAGTACCTGTCCTGTTCAAATACAAAGGAAGTAAAGTAAGTTACAAAATAGTATCGGAATATATCATTTTCCTATCTTTGTTTTTGTACGAGTAACATTTTTTGCTTTCTTATTATCTTCCAGTTTATATCAGGATTTACTTGTGTACAGACGTTTGTACTGCTTTACTAATTTTACATAAAAGCCTTGTGCCTTCCCTCATATCTAATAACTCGCTTGTATCTAGCTGGCAGTAATCCTCTTCGCAAATCGCAAGTCCGATTTACATGGTCAGATATTTTAATGATAGATAAATATTTGTTCTCGGATCAAGGATATTATTAGATTATTCCATACCCCCAGCAACCTGCCTGTGTACGTGCTTATTTTTTTAAACAATAACGATTAATAACATTATCAGCAGGAAATGGAAGACTTTCAAAAGCCGGATAGCAAATCTGGATTTGATGGGGAGTTCTCGTCGCTGAAAATAGTGGACGACGTTCCTCTGTTCACTGTTAATGAGGGTATGAAGATAGAAAATGCACCCAAGAATAGATACAGAAACATACTACCATGTAAGTTGAAAGATAATATAGAGCAGTGGAGAATAGAGAGAAATTTTAATCATAGCACCTTAGTAGCATTAATAACATACATATATTTTTTACTATCATCATTCATGATCCCTTAAAACGGCTACCACGCTGGATATTTATGGATTGGAGCAGTTCGCACGCTCTTAAGAATTTTCTTCATGGGACAGTGCTACTAAATCATGTTTTTCTTTTTATTCCAGATGATCAGACACGCGTAGTTTTACGGAAAAGTAATGATCGTCCAGAGACTGATTACATCAATGCAAATTACATTCGATCGTCCCGACTCTGCGATTCCTCCAGCTCGGTGCAGTCTTCCAACGAAAGCTTAGATAGCGTCCACTGTAAGTGTAGAAATAGTTTTTAATAGACCAGCACCATCACTACGACCCCATAACTTCTTCATTGCTTTTACCTTAAATAAGTTAGCGCCTGATTACGACCCCACCTGCTGGTAATAGGCGGTGAAGTCGATGGTACAGAAGTCTTAGTAAAAGCCTATTCACTCTTCACTTGAAGGCAATACCGGCTTACTTATTTCAGTCCTTCGCACGGGTGATAAAATACGAGGCTAGGGGTTAGGATCTGTGAAGGTTATGCCCTTGCCGGGTGCTCCACGCCGGCCAAGTTGGTTGGTAGACTTTTGAGAATGGTATACGGAACTCTGTGAAATACAGACTTCCTCATGATGTCATTGAAGCAAGTGTTAATCAATTTCTAATACGCAATAACTTTAGAAATTAGAGGCGCGTGCAGTGTTCGAACTCAGGCTGTCACGTTTGGGTATGGTGTCGATGGTGACATAGATCACACTGAATTAGATCCTGTTTTTGGTATTGTTAATACCTACGGAAAATTACCGCGAATGCCGCATGCCCCTCCGACGTTGCACCCATACTAATGATTCTAAGTGTTGAAGCAACAAGGATCCAGTAGCCTGCTTGGATCACGTTCGCATCCTCACGTAGGACAATATTAGTCATGTGAATTGAAATGGTACGTTTGAACATTTTGTACCTGGGGAATCCTTGTGTTCTGGTGAAAGAAGTTTTATGATGTAATCCTAACATTTCACTGACGCTTTGTAATGTTTTAGATTTGTAATACTAATTCGGAATATTAACCGAGAAGACTAGATATTTTAAATGTTTCCTAAAATATTTTTTTTATTTTAGCCCCACTTCAATTTTGTTTCAGCATTGGTGTTAAGAAGCGAATCCAAAAAACCTGTGCCGCTTGTCACAAAATCTCTTTCGGATGAAGCGCTCTTGGAAGTGAAGAGGTGTATCAAAATGGACAAGGTCAATGGGAACTTGTTTCGGAATATAAGTAAGTTCTATGTTATTTTATTATAACTAAAATTTGTGAGCTATGCGACATGTTGGCTAGGGCGCTCCTAGCTCGACGGTTCGTGGCGATAGTAAGTGAATCGCCCTTTTAAGCAACAAGCCGCTGTCACAAAATGGATAAGTGACCAGTAGTATCAAAACTGTCATAATGACACTTGTTAGGCATAAAAACTGATGATCGTGGGTTGACGATTTTTAATTTTTTTTTTATTTACTTTTTATAAGTTAATGCTTGAATACTACGAATATCCCACCTGATGGTCAGTGCCAATGCTGGTTATTACTACTATATGCACTGGAGCATCGTGCTGGAGTAACTTGGAGAAAGAGACGTGCTCGGTAGTGAATCTAATATTTTATGCGTTGAAGTGTTCTGATTGCTAATGTCATGTATATGTGTGACAAATAATCGTGTCTCCGCATAATAATACTTATTTTGAACTTCGTCGTTAATCTTCTCTTCTAGAATATTCTGCTAGTGACACATCAATCTGTATTTGTGCATGCATACGGAGTTTGCATTGATAATTTGATGCGTTATTCTGCTCGTGTATTTCGCATTGTCTATTTGATGTTTTTTTATTATTGAAGTTACATAATTGTTTATGGGAAAAATAACGTTTTCTTAAAGAAGCGAGTGATATAATATATAATTTCTGAAATGCACTTAACTGAAAATTAAATATGTATACGCAGAATTCGAACTTAGGCGCGCCCGTTCGAAAGATCAACGTTCAGATCGTTACGTTTTGACTGTTGAATCACAGACAGTTAAAGTAATTGTTTTTTATGTTTCCAGTTAAGGATAAAGTTTACATAGCTACTCAAGGTTGTCTTCCCAATACGACCGATGATTTCTGGAGAATGATTTGGCAGGAGGACGTTAGGGTCATAGCGATGATCACTAATGAAGTGGAGAAGGGAAAGGTACGTTAAAATATTATAAGTTTATTGAATCTTTTCGTTGGCGCTTTCGATCAATATTATATTAATAATGATAAAAGTACAATAAGTCCATGTGTTATTTCAGACTATAAACCGTCTCTGGGTCAATTATCCCGATCGGTTCAGTAGTTTTTGCGTGAAAGAGTCCATCCATTCTCACAAACTTTCGCATTTGTAATAATATCAGTGGGACTTAATGGTTAGGTACGACAGAACTAATTACTGAACCAATTATATTTTGGTAAATTTCAGAAAAAATGCGAACGCTACTGGCCGTTGTCGGGACAAGAGCAGCATTACAGCGGCTTACTAGTCAAATCAATATCCGAAACATGTTATGAGGACTACTTGCTCAGGGAGTTCGATGTCTGCGACGAAGCAAACTTTTGCCGAACAATATTCCAGTACCAATTCACGGTTAGTGTATGAAACTATTGGCTTGCATCCCATCCAACTACTATACAGAGACGCTGCATGTATTCTTGTGAAAAGTCTGTTAAAGTTCGGAGGTATGAGGAACGTGGGAGCGATAAATGGACCGTGATTGGTCGATTTAAGGCAATTCAAAGCCACGTTTTCGTTTCATAGGCGCACACAAAAATTTATTGCTACTAACCCAAGGCCCAAGTACATTTAGGTTTCTAAAATAAAGGTTCAAGTATAATAACATCAATAAATGTAATATTTTTTATGATGAAATTTCTGGCATCACCAAACTCGATATCCAATCTCTAAACAAGCTTACTGGTGTGGCTATTCCAACTTCGTATAAATCTTCGCAGACTTTTCAAGTATGACTCCTGGGTTCCTTCACAATTATAAGATGACGATGCAATCAGAATTGGGACGACCTCAGAAGCGTGCACAGCAGGTCCACCCGAATCACATCCACTTATCGTTTTGGACAAATGTTTCAAACAGGGAGGAGCAAAACGTACACATAACCTTTACATTTTATAACGATTGCTTTTAATATCTGAGGGCAATTGATATGGCATTTACAGACAACAGTCGTTTACCAGCAGCGGATGAGAGATATTGTAATTCTAAACAAAATAGAATTGATGAATACAAATTATTTCAAAGTGTCTTATAGGAAACTGCTCTGTATGTAGGTAATATATTTTTAGTTCAAAAGTCTTTATCTCATCCAGCCATACTCAACTATTGTAACTTCTTGTCCATTTAATGGGGAGTAATCCATCGAACTCAAGTTTATATATTTACCTGAAAGTTCTCAAATCGGAAAATGGCTGTAGGCAACATCCACCTCGGGCGACGGTTGGTATTTAT
>DWJZ01002044.1:0-20752 GCA_018249125.1 Asbolis capucinus
GCCACCTGATAGTAAAATGGCGACGTCGTCTTTGATGGTGAAGCGCACTAACTTGAAATGAAAAACATTTATTTCGTCTTAAAAACTGTAAGCTTATGTAGCAAAAGTTAAAATTTGAAAATTCCCATTTCAACTATACAATTTATAACAAGAAAATTATAAATATTGCGATTTTTGGCGTGTTAGAAAACACCGAAATATAAATGCATTCATAACTTTTACTGATACATACCAACTCATTTTAGTGGAATGTTAAACAGGGCGTCTACATATGTATACGTCACATTGATCACTGCCGGCGCACTGCTCGGACGATGTTTCTTTTATATCGGCTTTGATTGGACTCTTTGGTAGTACAATATTTTATTACAATATTTTTTCCCCGTGACTACGTCCTCGCGGAACATTATTAATCTTCTCTTTTCTCCCTCCACGTAATAAAAGTTTAAAAATACAAATGATATCTTCAGTAATCTAATTTGTAAGCAAACTTTCATCCTCGGTCTTCATCACATCTTCGCAATATAAACTAGCCTATATTTTTCCTCAAGATCGTAGTGTTTGTTTCTCTACATCAAAGTTCTTCTCAGCGTTTACGTACGTAAAACCTACAATCCGCACACATAATATGATAAATACATATATTATACTTAACTGAACGGTTATATATCGTCTATAATTGTGTGATATATCTGTAATTGACATAATATGACACTTGTAGCGATCAAAAAGCCTTTAGCGGGTCTGCTGTGTGGCTGCCAAGTCATTACGGGTAATGAGTTCTTATGGCCTCCTCATCACTGTTATTTATTGAGGAACAACATTATGAAGGTGTTACCACTTGTTGCTGAACTCGTCCACATTCTCCGCCACTTAATGTATCTCTCAGTAAATTATTTCTGTTTCATGTTTTTATGATTTCAGTGCTATCATATCCTAAATGATTTTTATTCATATTACAAGTACTAAGTTATATTTCAAGTGTTATCATAATTACCTTGATCGTTTATGTTTCAGCGTATTATTAAAGCAGGCGCACGACTACTCAGATGATACATGATACATGATGGCCAATAAACAGTAGGTACATTGATCGAGGTTTGTCAAGGATTATTTATCCCGCTTTATTTCCGCGGGATAATAGTTTAAAATAAGGAAGGAAACTCTAAAACCACTGTTATGATGTACATAAAATTGAGCACAAGTTAAAATTAAGCAACGACGCAACTCTTCAAATACAGTTTATTCTAGAAAATAGTTTTATTTTCCGCGGGGTCACAGGCAAAACAATATACATGGCAGAAGAACGTTTACCGGGTCAGCTAGTTATTCACATAAATCAACTAGTACAAATTCTACAAGAGTGTATATTTAAACAGATATCAGCTAAAATCATTAGTGTTGAAACAATATTAATGGTTATTAGAATGAATGTTATTTAGTACGAGCAAAATGCATCGTAAGAGCAGCTCGAGCGGAACGGGCGCGGGAACATCGGAACACTATTAATGTATATTACGGCAGCTCAGTGCTCGGCCGGTGCTGCTGCAGCGCGGGAGAACAGAACTCATTGCTGTCTATGCTTAGTTTCGGAGTCAAATTAAATAGGTCAGCGCTACGAAGATTCGATCGGATATTGACGGTGTAGTGATCGTATACGAAAGTAGGAATGATATTTGTCTATAAAAGTTAAAATTTACTTATTCACGTGGGTATTAAAATAACTTTATGAACGTAACACTTTTTTTTTTAATCTACCACCGTTTCGGAAAGGTGATATTTTGAGGAGAAGAAACGGTGAAAGAAACTCCTCAGCATATTTTCTCAATTAGTAAGCACAGTACAGCAAACAAGAATGTATGTATGTATTTTATGAACTACGCGAAGCTGGATGCGGTACATTTATTTCCAGGAATACTTACCACAAATGTAATCGTCTATCTTGTAGTAGTATCTTGTAGTAGCCTTTATCTAAAAGTTGTGCTTTGACATAACTTTTGAATGCAGCGTGAGGTGGCTCACGTATGTTCAGAGGTAATTTATTGTAAAAACGAACACCGAGCCCCTTAAAAGACTGCTGCACATTACGAATGCGAGAACAAGGCATACTCAGATTATGCCTATTTCTCATCAGGCGATTATACACATGTATTACTAATGCATTTTACGGGTTCGTTTTAAACTAATCTCTGTAATAGTTAAAAATTAATCAATTAAATAAATATTAACTGTGATGAAATAATGTTTAACTTTGTGTCGGGCGTACGGGTAGCAGAGAGCGTAGTAGCACGTCAGAGTCGCGAGTGAGAACGCATCTGTGCATGTTGGCTACTGGTGACTAGCGAGGCAACAGATACACAACAGGTGTCGTTGGTCGTTACGTTAAAGCATTATAAGGAGTGGGTTTAATTCATTAATGGCCACAGGCAGTCACCAGCACTATGTCAGTAGCCTATAATCGTCATTAATCAAAATTATTATGTAAGTTTTTATTCGAATTCACTGCATTCAAAGGAAGTAGGTTTAATTGATAAAGTTTCAGTCCAATTCAGACAACAATAACGCCTAACTGAAATCCATACATCAAGAAGCCAATTGTGTTCCCCACTGCTGATACTGAGCCCCCACCACTCTTTGCAAGCACCAAACATCACAGCCAGGCTACGATGTCGTCCGATGTGTCGCATATAAAAATAAAAAGTACAATTTTCCTTATCTTTTTATCTAGCAATCTATCTATCCGTCCATTTATTATTTAGATATTCATTTATCTTGTATCTATCTTGTATTTATCTTGTATACTAATAATAAAACTGTAATGGCGTCAATTCTGTGAATTGTTTTTGTGAAAATGTTGATGCAGGAAGGCTTTGTTAGTGATATAGAGACCAAAACATTTTTTTTTTAATTTATTGTCTATCTATCTGACTATCTGTCTGTTCGAGCTTCACGCCAATACTACTAGACAGATTTCGATAAAACTTGGAATAGTCGAAGTTTAGAATCTGAGAATGGTTGTAGGATATGTTTTATCCCAGGAAATAGCTTAGTTCCCATGGGATAACAGGTTAAAGTTAGTATGGCAACTTACAAATCAATGAACCAATTCAAATGTTTATGGCTTATGAAAGAACAATGGTTACAGGATACTCTTTAGAAAACTGCTTTTTTCCCACAGGATAATAGGTTAAAAAATTAGTACAGCAACTCTAAAACCGCACGACAACTCTTCATCTGAAGCGAAAATAGGTCGATTGCTAGTATTATGTAATAACACTATTTTATAAAACAAACAAATTACAGATACTTCAGAAATCTATCAATTCCCATAGCACAATGAACGGTGGCGTGTAATTGTCGTAATGGTGTTAGTTTACGTTTGTTAATTAAATACAGTTCCGTACAGAACATTGTACACGAAGACATAATTAAACGAATGCGATGGCTCAGTGAACACATTGACACGGGATACGGAAGCCGGAGAGGGAATCGAGGGATTATCCTGGACTATCGACGCCGCCCGTGACCAGTCGATGGGATAATCCTATGTGATACCGCGTCCCCGCGGTCTCTCCAGCGGCCTCCACGCTACTAATATTATAAGATTTATTTAGATTAAGTTATAAGATTTAATTTTGACAAAGAGATGGATTGTAGTTTGAAATAACACATAGGCTACCTTTTACAAATGTACCAAGCTATAATATAAATGGCTGATTATGACTCAGCAGATAGATGTCACTGGTAGCGAGCTTAATTGTATGTAGTATGTAGCAGTAGAATGAGGGATAAAACAAACACAGGAATAAATTAGGAGACAAAACATAATAATATGACGTGACGAGGAAAGAATGCCATTACTGAGCAATGTCAAAGAGAGCACTAAGGTTGTTGGAAGGTACTCGAAGCCTTCATACTCGTATAATGTATGGGAAGTGCATACACTATTATATAATTTCAATGTGGATATTACGAAAGTGGGTAGAAAGTAGCTGCTGAGCCACTCTCGCAGCAAATTGTGAAACATCTTCATACAAAACTTTAATGTAGAAAATTATGTCATAAATTTTTAAATTTTATTTCAAAGTTTTCAGCCACTTACGCTGAAAGCTACAGAACTTTCGAGATAGTTTCCTGCAAAGATAAAATGTACTTGTTTTTTGCACTGAAATTGGTTCTAATGTCATTTTCTGGGCGATGGTGGGTATTTACAAGCTTTTATTTACTTGCAGGATACGCTTGTATATTAATACGTTAGTATATGTGTTTGTTAAGTGTTCGGGTCAAATCTTATGCATACAATGCATTTTTTTCATAAGTAGACGTGTTGCTTCGTTCGGGATTAGCTCCGACAAGGGAACTGTTCAACGGTTAACATAAAGTTATGAAATTTTATGTTTCTTCGTAGCAGAGTTCTATAATTATTGCTCGTGTTTTAATAAAGCTTGGTTAAACCTATGTATGCTAATAATTTAATAAACAGTTTTAATCTATACTTTGGCTAATATGTAATTTTGTTTAGGTTGGCTTTTGTTTTCAGAATAAATATATTGTATTATTGTTTGTCTATTTATTTGCAAATTCAGGGGTACCTAAAAAATACAAGTACTTGGTGTTTCTGTTGTAGACGTCGAGGGGTCCCGGCTCAAATATTAGTCAGGGCAGAAATACATATGACTGAGATTTTGTACCCGGCTCATGGATCTTGTATCCGTGCCATAGATTTTTCTTTACAAAATATTGTGTTACGTATTTACTTATTGTGTAGATAGGTTTGTAGATAAATGTTGTCAGGTAACTGTCAACAGCTTTAACCACATCTACCAGGGCCGACTGGCGGACAAATGCTTTAAGGCATTAAGTTATGCCCTTTGTCCCTTTTTTTGTTAATGTCATAAATATAATTATAATAAAATATTTTTGGATTTCTAGGATTCTAGTTAATAAGCCATGAATTGAGCTGACGGAGCATCTGGCAGGTGTATCCAAAACGTTGCTGGTGTTTATTGCCACGGTCGAGATTCAAACCCGGCACCCCTCATGTAAATCTATTGTACAAATTAATATACACGAATATACACGAGATAGTAACTGTGTCTGTCTAATTGGCACTCTTTTACGTCAAGACATGGAGCCGATTTTGATGAATTTTGGCATAGAGTTGACTTGAGTAGACTTAAGTTTAAAAAAAAATAGGCTACCTTTTATTGAAAAAAAAATGTTAGAATATTATGGAAATACGGGATGAAAACCTGCTTGGAAGTACGTCTTTTGACGAGACGAAAAGTGTTTGAAACACACGTAGTCGCGGCTTCTTCGCGCTAGTCAATATTAAAACTATCATTAACAGCAAAAAGCTCATAATTAATAATCATACTATAAAAATTATGATGTAACAATTTCAAGTTATTCTTAACGTCGCTGCAGTAGTTGACAACTTTCTTAAGAACTCTGTAATCACAATGAACGTTTAAAATATATTTGTTTCTCCGGCATTCTCATGGAGCATCTTGTTACTTCAACACTTCCGCGTGTGTAATGGGGCCAACTTTTGTTCGTCTCCGGTACTTTTCTTACCGAGTGTGCACGAATATTGTAATAGCACTCAGGGTAATTAGAAACTGTTCATAGTTAACTAAATTTTGACTGGTCTATTGGCCTTGGTAACTCTGACTGCTAAGCCGGAGGTCGTGAGTTCTTTTTATATATAGTCTATAATTTAGTGCTTGACTGATGGTAAGCAGCGATATGGTGTTAGATGGTGAAGCGCACTAATTTAGCAATAACTTACTCCCTGTTGACTTGAACACACATTGTAATCAAACAGGAACACCGACGCGGGCAACTTATTCCAATCTTCAATCGATTCGTTTCATTCCCAACCAAGATAAACTTTTGTATGTCTGTTCTATGTGCCTGGGTATAATAAAAATATATAGATTTGGAATCTGATCACCGTATCACGAGTTATATGTATGTATGTGTTATTTTGCGATCAGATAGCCGTCTGTGAGTTGTCCAAAGATATTTATTGTTAAACTAAATGATGATGCGATGAATAAACGCGTCATCATTCCGCATTACACAGGTGTGGTGGCCAATACTCGCGCTCGAGTAGGCCATTCATGGATGTGTGTAGAGTATGTATGAACTTTATTTCATTATTGGCTCTTTATCCACAAGAAGCAAAGTGTACAGTCTCATCTCGTCCGTGGCCCTGACGCGACTGAGCTTGCTACCCGTTTAAAGAAGTAAATATAATTCCATTCTATATGTAAACATTACAGAAACTAATTAAACTCAGAGTGTAACTTTAACCGTCTCTAAGTCCAACCGAACTCTCCCTCGAAATACACTATTCTAAGTGGCAGACAAGGGGCTCGAGACAACGTACATACTTCTGTCATCGTTCATGCCAAACGGTACAGTTTTAAAAAGATGACGCTACAGTTGCTAAATTTTTGAAGTAGCATTGGGCGTGTACGATAAAAAAAAGGATTTTATCCCAAGGCCAGGGTCCATCCTTAGATAGATAGATAACGCCAAGATAGATACGCCAAGAAAAAAATAACAGTTCAGAAATGCGTATAGATAAAGGACACAAGGCGGTCTTATCGCTGAGCAGCGATCTCTTCTAGACAACCTTTAGATGAGGAGTTAGTAAAAATAAAGAAACTTATATAAGGCAGGTGCACGAGTAGGTAGAGGGAACTGAAATAAAGTGATCACCTTCAAAAGTCGACCATTTTGTTTTACATTTTTCGATTTAACTGCAACCCTTACACTGTACGGGTTTCTGGTGTCCATTAGTGTCATTAAACCGTCCGTCTGTCCGTTCATCTTCTACCGTTCTTTGTTACCACGGTAAGAAGGTAGTTAGATAAAATGGTGTAAATGTGCCAATTTTTCTACGTAACTCAAAAATAGGTTACAGCAGAAAGAAACATTTTTTTAATATTATAAAGTGCATTATTTTAGTACCACAAGAAACTAGCAAGAAACGATTTCTTCAACTGTAGCATTTTAATATTCGTACATTCCAACAAGCTGGAATGTTTCAAAGCTCGGTCTCTTGCGTTACATCCTTTTTGTCGGTCGTTTCGTTCTTTATAATTCATACCGCTAAGTTTAGTGGAACAGAGCGAGACTTACTAAGGATTTTATTTGGTTCTACAACTTAAACGGTCTGATAAAACAGTTGCATAGTTCGGTTCTAGTCATAGATGTACATGCGCATTGAAAAATACAGTAGTGTCGCAGATACATGCTATAAAAGTAACGATTTTTAGCGAAGAAAGGGATAATAATGGAAAAAAAAGACAGCAGAAATATGTTTGATTCTAGAAGAGTGGTCACTGGCCAGCTGGGTGCCGGGCAGCGTTTACAACAAATGCTACTTTATCAAGTCATTCCAAGCCATTATTCTCCCACTACTGTGCCAGGGTCTCCTCTCACTGTGCCTCGGGTACAGGCCACAGTCCACGAAGCTGGTGGTTAGGTTAAGCAAATTGAGTGTGATGTCTACACATACCTTTGAGAACGGTATGGGAACTCTCAGGAGTGCAAGATTACTCCAGAAGATTTCTTTCGCCGAAGCAAGTGATAATTCATTTGTAATACGCATATAACTTTTTGAAAGTTAAAGATGTATGGTGTCCGAACCCAGGACCTTACGTTTGAGATGCCAACGTTCAAACTATTAGGAGCTGGTCAAGTTATCTGTAGAGATTGATCCTAAAAACTAGTAGATTCACAAAATGTAAAAGATATCGTTGTCAGACATTTAATCACTATCAACAGTATTGTCTAGAGCCGCTAGAACCAAGCGAGTACCGAACTCTCAATTTGGTACTCTGTTCAGTGGTATTCAGTTTATACTGGTGGAGTGTTATTGTTGGAGCATTCGAGTCAGTTTCCGGTACTTATCCGTTATATCCTCTGAAGCGCTCACTCCATCCTTTCTAATTCGAACCGCTAAGGAGAGCTGCGCCGTGTTAGCGGACGAACTCCAGAAACTTCCGTTCCCGATATTTAAATGAAGCTGCTAGATGCAGCTTTGTTCTCAATTTACAAACTAAGCTTAATTCCGTGGATTGTGGCCCATGACCTCCAGCTGGGTAACTCTGATGGGTTTACTTTTATATTATACTAGCTGTTACCACCGGAATCGTCCGCGTGGTTAAAAAATTAAAGTCTCAGTCAAATTATACATTTTTAACACATAAAAGAGTTTATTGTGGTGAAAATATAAAAGTCAGACAATGCTTTCAGTGACTTTTATGTAGCCCTTTTTAAGTTCTACAAGTTTATTTAACAACTCATCTATGTATCTTTTACCGTTGAAGCAGGGTTTTCGAAAACGCTGTCATGCGACTTCGTTTTTGTGAATTCGCATACTAAGAAAAATCCTATGTATATTCAAGAATACTATGTAGCCTAAGTTACTTTTAAGATTATAAAGTACATACACACATATGTATGGGCAAAAGTATTTTTTTAATCCAGAGTTTTTGGAGTCTATTCTGCACAAACAAATAAAAATATCTTTCTTCTTTATACTATTAGTGTAGATAGAAATTTATAGTTCATGAGTCTAGAACGAGATGAGAGAAAGATGAACCCAGGACGGTTCGAATCCTGGACGCAGCTCTTATTTTCCAAGTTATGTACATATTAAAAGTTAATTATCACTTCGGGGAAGGAAAGCATCATGAGGAAATCTACACACCTTATAGTAATAGTTCTCAAAGATTAGTGAAGTTTACGAATCCGCACTTGACCAGCATTGTGGAGTTGGCCTATATCCCTCAGATGGTACAGAAGAGTCTATCCAAGTCGTGGGACAACGAGGGTTGCAATGATGATAGGAATTGATGACATTAACAAATTAGTGTCAACTGGGCACGATTGGTCGTTTGTAACAAAAACGTCCAATCGATAAAATAAATGTGACGCACGCGTTGTAATACTTCGTAATAGGGTTTGAAAGGAAAATTTAATAACATTTATTACGTATTAATTTTGTAAAAGCGTTAAAAATGGTCACGTACAATTTTTTATTCAACGTTATTGTTTCAGTTAAAGTAACATTAGTTTAACTACATTTATATTAATCCAGTATTCCGGTCCGCGGGGCCCAACAACTTCGTGCGGTCGTTCCTAAGCGGGCCATAAAAAATAAATACGTCACGTGCAATTATTAGTTAATTAGAGTGAAGTTTATCGATCATTTTGTGGTAGAGCCAATCCACCGTCCACAGTGACGAGCGGCGACTCGCCACGGAAGTGGGCGTAAGTTCGTGGACGGTAAAACCGCTCTCGTTTTGTATGGGTCAGAGCACAGTGGTGGTCGGAGCGGATACTCTATACTAGGTGCAAATTTGATCTGGAACTTATCCCATTACAAACACAACAATTTTGGCACTACAATATATGTACCTTTTGGGAATACCCAATAACCGCACAAATTAAGTCTATTATGGAAAATAGTTACACCAAATGCACATTTGTAAAAATTGAAAGCATGAATGATATAATATGACAGAGAACACGAACACTAACCTAGCAGATGATTCAAGCAAGAGGTTAGCACGCGAGCTTTAAGGAAAGGCAAAAATATCAGATTATGGCAAGGATACTTTCACACGCTGACATACACATTGCTAATTCAGTGTAAGTGAAATCGCTTTCCGCTAGCGTTCACCACCGGAGGCCCCTCACAAGCACGGGCCGGGTCACGCGACCGGCAGCTTTTTCAGGCTCAGCGATTATTTAATAATAAATTACTCACCGCAATACATTTACATATCGTGCGCCGTTTGTTGAGTACTATATAAATTGTGTTTCGTTACCTTCTCACTTCTTTCTGATTAAGCGGTAGACGTAACCTGGGCTTAATATTTTTCCCTTTGACAGATTTAAGTCTAAGTGGGTCGAACGAGTAATCGCTTCGATCAGACGGATTGGATTGTGTCGTGCGTAGAATAATTATGATTTATTTTATTTGGGGCTAGGTGCTCCTAATGTGTTTGTGTGTTTTTAAATTGACTTCTAGAATTAAATAACAAGAATTAATTGATTAGTTGCTAATGTCATAAAACAAACTCAAACATAAATTTCATGATCGGGAACGTTTCATGTGGCTCAGATTCGTTTCATTCGTAATAAATTATAGTATTCTTAATTTATCCGCAAAATACAGATTTTGTTAAAAATAGCGCGCGGCTCGGAGCAGGGAGGGAAGCTTGAAACACCGTCCTGTGAGAGAACACTTTAGACATGAGATCCGAATTTAATCTGGAATTTTACAGATTTTTTTGAAACTAATATTCACATATTTTAATTTAAGTTAATACAAATGTCATCGTGACTATATCAGAATGGCGCCATCTCTTCGGTATAAAGTTAACTTAATTGTAGCCACTTGTTTTTCCATTTTCTCTGTGCTCTGTACGTCCCCTGTTCACCTCGTATGAACCTTGAGTGCACCTCGTATCATTATATAACGCTACAGTTATTTATATGGAACGTTTAGAGTAAATCATATTTGTGATGGCAATTATTTCATTTGTTCAAATCAGAATTTTCAACAAACTAAGCAGAATAAAAATAATGAGAAGCGCCAAGACTGGTGAGTTTCATTTAAATTGGTAATTTATAGCTAACCTTCATCACAATCGCTAAACATTTGTGCTTTCATTAGATTCACGTCCGTTTTATTAATCACTAATTGTTTATTTTCCGGTTCATTTTGTTTAGCGTTTCGAGTAAATGTGAAAGTGAAGTTTTTCGAATATTATGATGGTAAGGTTAATTTTTATATCATTTCATTTATGAATAGTAAATTGGCAATCGACACAACACATCAGAACGAGGAGAGACCGGTGCTCAGTAGCGGGCCATTAACAGGCTGAAGTCATGTCTAAATCACAACAAAGTTGGTTTATATCAGTGATGATTCTAGAAGAGCGGATGTGGTGAAACAATAAGACGGGGATCTGCAAACCGCGGCGCGTCGCCGCACCCATCTACAGTGCGGGCCACACAGACTTTGTGCAACTGACGCTAACTCGGCGTATGTGATCTTCCCGACACATGTAATATAGCCCGTACCAATCCTTATAACATTTGTGGCCCTCATACAAAAATGTTGCCGACCCGTGCTATAGAAGTTTAAAAATTTGAACAGAACCCTAAAAAGTATACTCCGAACCATTAATCGTTTTATCAGCATCAGAACTAACTTATACAATAATTTATGAACATTTGATATCGCAATTAAAGCTATAACTCAAAACACGTCGGGACAATTAAAAATGAGATCGAACGGACAAATCCACTTACAATCTCATATCTAGCTGATACTAACAAATGGTGATTCTGGCTGATGTTTCATCAATCATCGCCACGTCCGTTATTGCATTCGCTTGTGTTTTTAATCCTGGAGCAACCTGGCACCGTTCGTCAGCGAGATTTATACGTGTTACTATAAACATTGTACCTCTTATACGTTTCTGCCACAGTAGGTCATTGCTGCTGCGGCTGATCTTGTAAGGCAAATGATCTATATGCCGGAGAGACGAACAATAGTAATAATCATTTAGTCTGTGATGGACTAAGAGCTGTAATCTGTGGAAGGTGTAGCACTTGATGTTAGCAAACGCCAATCTCGCTTGGCGTATAACTAGTATAGCGTATAACTAGTAAGAACTGACAGAGTAGTAGTAGTAGTTCTAATGGACCGCGAATGCATAGATTGATCGGGGAATGAGATCTAAATGACGCTTTCATACTCGAAGAGTTCTTGGATGTTTTCTCAGAGTTCGCTCGTCACAGTTTTTCGCACTACACAGTACGCGATACACAGTTAAGGAAATCTAGTGCCTACTTCAACACGCTGCTCCAGTGCGGATTCGTGAATGAGAAGTGGCCATAGTACCGGAATTTTTCATGCTGCCCGATGGCCCCTGACATAACTTAACGACTGCCAACGATAACAACCGAAACCGACGGCCGGATATACGTGCCCTCCAAAGCACGGAATCGCTAAATTTTTTTGTCACTGGCGGCACCCTTCCACCTCCCGATCGTGCCCGCTGTAACTTTTAATTTCTTTGGGTCGACCGAATCCCCAGACTAAGATCGCTTCATACTACCTCTGTTAGTCCCTAAAATTTGTAATTTTCAATTTAATCTTTCAGGAAATACAGAGCATAATACGTACTAAGGTACTTTTAGAGACAGGTAGGTAATGTATGTATCGATCGCGTGACGGTGTACCACCGGTGGGCATTTACCCAATTATCAGCGCTACATGAAAGCTTGGCCCTTAATGCTTTAATTCTGAGCGATAGTCGTTAGCCCAACATTTATGGTTATTGATGTTTCTTAATTGAGTGTTCTTTGTAACATGTTTTGTTTAAGAACCGTTTTGGTGAAGTTTTCAGTTAATTACTCTACCGAAGCTGTTACCATTACGAGGTTGTTTAAAGTTCAACTGCTGTTTGTTGGTCATCGACTTTACGTTTAGTTCAGATAAGCATTTAGTGTAAAAAGAAGCTCAATAAATTGTTTGCGATATTTTTGAAAATGTAAAAATTTAAAGTACAGTACAAGTAAGTATGTAAAATGAAAAGCTACACCCTACAATGACTGACAATGCATGCCAGGCAGGTGAGCACCGGACTAAGTGTGGTTCTCTTCAAATCAAATGATTTATCTTAAGAACCAATAGGTCACTCCACGAAGTCAGAAGTTACAAGGACCCATCCTGAGCAACGAAGATTAAAATTAAAAACAAAATCGGAATATCTTGATATACTCTGTAATCCAGTCATTCGAAAGCACTATGGCTAACAACAAAGTGAATAGTTTCAAGTTATTATTTGAATAACATTCCATAAAATTTAGTTTCAGTTTCACGTACACAGATAGTGTGGAATGCTGCAATCGGGGTACATCAAAGGCTGTTTTGGAAATAGTTGGCGGCGGTTAACCGCTGTGGAGCGCTTCGAATGAACCAGTGCAAGCGGATGTTGGCGAATCGTCTTTTCAAATATCTCGTAGCATGTCGTCAAATATATTGTGCGTGAATTTTTAGTAAATGCTAAAGTTCAAGAAAAATTACTAACATATCTGAATAATGAAACACTCATTTCGTAAATTCTACTCATACTCACCAGGAAAGGTCGTCCGAAGCATTCGTGAGGAATGAATGTGTGTAACTCGTTCTTGCAAAGACTACTTCGTGGATTACAATACAAATTAAATTTCACATGATTCATTATAATTTAGAATAGTCCATAGGGTATTTTATATTGAAGCTTCAAACCCGAGGAAAAGAAGAAAGCTAGTATCATAATAATTAAGAACAAAATTATGTTGTTCATAAAGCCCTTCGATAAGCTTCAACGTTGCTATGGATTTTAAGGTCAGTATTTTCGTTCTTTTTTCTGCCTTCTTTCTTTTTCTGACTGTCATCAATGACACCATCGGCGTAAGTATCTGATGGCAAATTACCGTCACGTGGCTGTTCTGCTAGCTTTCCGGATAATTCCACTTAAAACAGTGTTTTGTAGCTCATAAAGTTCCAATGAAATGGATTATTATTTTTAATTAGCAAACATTTTCGGTTTTGTTTTCGTAGAACAAATTCATTGTTAAAATAGGCGTAGTTGAGGGTATTTTAGTTGGAAACAACTCTAAATAATTGTTGTAATTAATGAAAATTTTAAGGTTTACTTTTGGAAATTGGATCAGATAATAAAAACATTTTAGCAAATAAATCATTGATAGACTCCAACCAAATCGATAATAGGTCGATTCCTATTAGAAGCATCGACATATTAGAAGCATTGCATCGACTTAAGTTTTATTTTTGTTTCACAACAAAAAATGACAGATACTTCGCAGTACGAAAGAAAATTGTTAGCTACTAGCGGTCACTCACCCTGCGGCTGACTGCCTTGTCCACTGGTGCTTAACCAGCATCATTATTTAGGATTGACACAAGAGGCCATGCTGTTAACGCCACTGTATACATAGTATACATAGAGGGAATAGGCTTTTTTTAGGTTAATCCTCTTTACCTTATAAGACTGCAGTGCTATTTATTCTCAGGTGGGATTGGAATTCAGGATTTAGTTTACATATGAAAAAATTAGAAATATTTGGCCATAAAAATATAAATAGAAATTGCGAGACCTTGTAATAAAAACCTCATACAAATCCCAAATCCTTATTTTCAAGAAGAACGACAATAGGCCATTGACATATAATATTTGCGGGCCACTTGGTCCAGTTGAGAGGTCAGTTGGCTGGCAATGCTCGTTAGTCTGTAGTGTTCCAGGAGCGCGGCCGAGGGTGCACTCCGCCGGAGCAGGAGGTGTGATGTTTGTGTAACGAACCACCTCGCATTGTTAATCCTATATACTTTCATTTGTATTATTTGCAGTTAGAATTATGAACTTCTGTTGCTGTTTCGAATAATCTGTTTCTTCGTCTAGAGATCAACGCAAATTAACAATCATAATTATTGACACCAACCTTTTACCCGTGGATTCCTTTGCATCCTCGTATAATGGTCCCAACATTGCTTGTGATGCTAAAATAAACGTTCTTTTATGTAGTCAATGAATACCTACATTGTTTAATAGTATTATCATTGACAGGCATTATCAGTAGCTTCATGCAAACTTTCAATCCCGATTTCAACCTTTTTAAGACATATTTGTAATAAAAAGTATCCCATGGTCCTACTTAAATCCTAATCTATAAATTTTTTGTCAAAAATGATTTAATTTTGACATAAAAGCGTAACAGAGAAATAGGCAGATAGTCAGACATAGACTTTCGCATTTATAACATCAATAAGGATCTTTTCATAGTAAATACTAATAGAGAATATTAGAGACTGGTAAAAGTAAATTTACCTGAAGGTCTGTCAGGTCAGTGGTAGTGACTCCAGGTCCAATCAAACTGAGTTGTAAGTGAAAATTATAATCCTATTAAATAAGTACACAGCCTGAGATACTTAACCAGTAAATAAGACCAATTAATCACAGATTTTATCACATACCGATATGGTCCTGTTTATCATAAAAAAACTGATTGAATATGACTTTAACTAGTAATAAAATGGGAACATCATTAAATCCGCATTAGTAAGCATTACTCAAACACTAACCGTCAGTACAAGAAACTCCTCGGCTCGTTTTGGCTTCATATGTTTCGATACATATGTAAGTAGTTCATATTATAAAAATGTATAACCATAAAATATTTCTGCATCTTGTAAAGGCTACACAAAGACAACCAGATTATGCCTACTAAAAAATATTGAAGTGTGTTTGTAAGTTGTGTGATCAGCACAGGTTAAGGTAGCGCTTATTTTGAGACCAGTCAGACAGTGAGTTGTCATGAAATATTTGTTAATACAGTTGTGACCGCTGCGTCCTGCATTTTAAGCCGAAGTCTCTCGCTGAAGTTCACCCGTTTGGATGCAGCGGTTAGCCCTGTGTTCAACAGAAGCCTTTGATGTTTCATTGTGCCGCCGCCGCGCCGCGGCCGGACATCAAACAAACAATTAGTTGATATTGATCGATATACATATGTATGTATGTTGAATATTACTCCACTATAACTTTCATTTTCAAACACTTGCGCAGTAAGACAGTAAAGAAACTTTGTTTGCAACTTATTTATTTTATTAAAAAATATTTGGTTATTTACATTAGTGTTTACAATATAGGGTCTAAAAATTTTATTATAATAATTTTTTTAAGCTATAGTTACTCCGGAATTGGGAAAAAAGGCCTCCAAGTCATTATTTTTAAATTTATGGTTATTATTTGAACTCGATTATTATTTTTATTGATTATTATTATAATTTTCTCTAGGCCATATAGACTCTATAGTCCATTAAATATCTCTTTCATCGTTCATTGTAAAAGACGACTCGAGCCCAGCAGTGGGACTGCAGGTTGCAATAACATAATATTTAAATAATGTCAATCTTATAATATTAATTTTCACAGTATACACTTTTGTAGCTAGGACCAGCTGGCGGTCAGTACGTACGGATATTGCGTAAAATTTTAGATTTGAAGCATTTATCATAATTGTTTTATTGTTTCCACTCAAATGAGTAAGGGAGGATTAGAAACAAACAGTGATTAAGGCCGTCGTCGACGATATACATATGTTGAGATATATCGTAGTAACGTTTGTATTTATAAGATTTTATTCAAATTGCAGTGTATGTTTGTCAAATCTTGCAAGCTTAATTAGACCCACTTCCTTTTACACGGAGCTAACATTTTGCATACTGCTTCAGTCCCGATGACAATGCATTTTCATGATAAGTGTGATCTGCTGCTATGCTCAGGATCTGCTCCAGACGAGGAACTTCCTCAACGATTGACAATACAAGTATAACATTTTGTGTGTTTTTTCGTATAAGGGCTCAATAATGAAAACTTGTATTTTTAAATATTTTAATGAGCCTTGTTATTAAATGTTGTAAGCAGGCATACGAGCAAACGGGTCACCTGATGGCAAGTGTCACGGCCGCTGACGATCTTGAATCCAGTTCATTTATCTGTCACTTAAATATCGGCTCGACCGCAATGTTACAAGGCTACAGGATTTAAATTCTAATTTTATTTCTTTCATGTCAGTTATTCATTTATGAACGTAACTTTTTGGATTCTGCTACCATTTAGGAAAGGTATCCCGTTGAGGAATTGAAACGGATACAGATTTTTTTTATGAATATCATGACATTAATTAAGAGAACTAAACGTATTGTATATTATATATAATATATGTAGATAGGATATCGCATAGTTAGGTATATTAAACTTTAGGTACATCTTTACCCATATTATAAAGGTGAAAATAACTGGCTGTCTGTTACCTTTACATGCCTAAACTTCTGAAAGGATTTTCAAAAAAAAAGGGAAGTGACAAGACATTACGGTAGTCTTACAATCTATCTTATCCTCTCTTCATCTATCCTCTAATATCTTTGGATACACTTCCAGAGTCCTAGTTGATGTTGAACAAGACGCGATCTTATTAATATCTTTGTAATCCAGTTTCGAAGTTCTGTGCAATTTTTTATATCGTAGACGAGGCCTTTACCCTGAAAACTTAAGTTTTCTCTCATTTTAATTAATTTTATTTGGCGGAATGAAGTTGTATTATAAATCGTTGTGGTTCAACAAATTTAATTAAACGATTCATATTTTGGGATGTTGGAGAAGTTGTTTAATTTAAATCAAAATTAACTTTTACGACGAAGTTAGGACCTCGAGTTGGCCTCACTTTTAAACTCGGCTCCTTCGCTACAGCAATCTGTTCCCCTTCAAGGTGAAAACAGTGGTTGTTAAAACATTAACAAAATTTGATCTTGACTACGTTCAAATTTAAATAACGGTTTATCTTATAGCGGGAACAATATTGTTTCATTGATAATATTGTTGAATGATAAAATTGTTACACGATAAAACTAGTTTTCACCTTTTTATCAGCTATTTACTTAAACAAAACCGACTGCACATGATGTGGGTAATGTATTTAACTAACGATTATGTATTGACATATTTTTGGATTTTTAACCGTTTATTATCTTAAATTTTTAAAGTAAAAATACAAGTCCTTCGATGCTCACACTACATCTGTAAGTTTTTTACTCCTTTTTCTTCCTTCTTGTCGCAGATATGTTGAAGAAAAGAAATCATTTTCAAACGTCCCAAAACCCTCAAAATAAATAGTCACATTATATTCCAGTATTTAAATAACTATTTACGAGTAATGCCATAAACATTAATTTTTTCGCGGAAAATTTGTCCAAAATAAGATAAGCAGGCTGTCTCGTGATTAAGGTCGCGCTATGAATACAAACGGCAGTATTACCGGCCGGTGTAAACTACGTGATGGTCAATTAGAACCGCCATAATAATACTACTCGGATCATTTTTAAAAGCAATTTTAAGCCGATTCTTTATCCTGTTCGGCACGATTGTGCATTCAGATAATTTGAATGCGCACAAACCGAAATATATTGCAACATTGGTTAGTAAGAGCCTCTGATAATTATTGTGTTTTTTACTTTAAGTTAATACTTCCCACCAGATATGATGTGTGTGCTCTATGCAAATGTTAAAAACATTATTTACCGATATAATGAAATGAAATGAAATAAATGAAAAGGATTTATTTAAGAAATTAACAATATAAAATCCCTATATCAATTAAATACATTTCCACTCCTAGGGCTATTGGAAGAGATTTCTTATAGAAATAAACAGTCCTGTGTACGATATCTCATTCACAATTTACATAAATTTATTACTTTAAGTATGCATACATTATAAAACAAATAAATAAATGCAATAACAAAACATTTCTAAGAAAATTATATAAAAAAAGAAATAAATAATCAATAAGTTACTTACTTGCCCTCTGAAGCCTGGAAGCGCTCATGAATTTTTTGCCACTAGCAGTCCCCATCCTCCTGCGACCGCGCCCGCTCTTGCTTAACCTCTCCAATCCCTTACAATGGACACAAGCCGCCGCACTATGAAAGATTATATCATATATGTACATGATATGTGATATGTCCACTCATTTTATTTTTAATGATAGAGGTTTAGCGCAATGACGAGAAACCGGTAATAGTGCCTTCTACTTCTTCTTTTCTACGACGCACCGCAACAGAGCTGCAGAGGCTCAGTCCGCGTTTGTTAGTTACTTACAAAACAGATCACTACAGCTACTAGGGTTAAACAACAGGGCAGATATTTTACCTCAAGTGTAGGACATTAAAAAGCAACTATTCCTGGTGGACGCGAGTTTTTCCCCAATTTTGTTCCAAACGAGATAAACGCACCCGCACGGGAGCGCGTCATGAATATAAACAGCGGAATTACGAGCGAGCGCAATATATATGACGTGAGCGAAGCAACATTTCGCTCGAGTTTATTGATATGTTACTACTAGTCATTGATAACAAATTTTCTATACAAAGAAAAGCTTCTTAACACGGCGGTGTGCACCGAATCTGAGATAAATTTTGTAATGTCTTGTAAGTATTTTGTTTTATATTTCTTGACTCTCGTTAACAAAATGGTATCTTCGTAATTTGAATAAGTAATCGGCTAATTTAAGTAAGTACCAGGGTGTCGTATAAGGCTGTCGCCAAGAAATCAATAGCTCTTTCTGAACTCCGTATGGCTGTAACACTTGCTTGCGTCAGTGCTCATTGTTAAGGGGGATTAATATTATGAACCATTATATTATGTACACAGACTGTTGGTCCTTGTTAAGAAAAACAACTGATTCAATATTCATCTAAATAATTAATTTATAACGAACTTAAAGGGACGCTAATTTTATGTACATACATATGTAGATGAAAACGTCCCTTCAACAATAAAAAATAGATCTAATAATGTATAAACTGATATAAACAGCAAGCAAGTTAAAGTAGCCGGTTGTTGGCGTCAGTAAAAAATTAAAGTTTGAGACTGAAATCCATGTGGAGTCAACTTTCCTGACAAATTTGTCCGTAACGGGATAAACAAGGCGCACAATGCAGCGCGTCATGAATATAAACAGCGGAATTAAGAGCGAGCGAGCGTAATATGATGTACAGCGGAACAGCTAATTTCATTCCACTCACTAAATTTACTGCAAGGCCCTGGTCTGTTTGTGCTCCGATGTTAATGTTCTTGAAATATCTTACGTTTCATTTAAAATTGTTTTTGTTTACGAAAGGTCAAATCTTCCATCGTTTATCCTGTAACAAGATTTATACGGCTCTTTGTTGTCGATTAATTAGTTTCAACAATTTTGTGTCAGCTCAAAAGGATTGAATTGATTCTTAGAAATCAGGAGTTCTCAATCTTCAAAATACATCTTAAACAAATCCTTTGTTTCTTTAATATATGCTTGTTGAGAAGCAAAACGCATATTTAGTTATGACCGACATTTTGACCTCGATTTCAATTCTCCAGGGGATGATTCTTGTTTATTCCCCCTCTTATTGTTAGTTAATCCTCACTGTCTGTTAGTCTTATTATATGAAGAAATGTAATTCTTAGATAACTGCTCCTTTTGATTTGGTGTACGTTCAAATCAAACTTTATAACGACATAGATATGTTTTTACGAGTTTTATGTGATTTTATTTACAGATAACAACTTTGCTGATTATAACTGCATAGTGATACGAACGAAGCTCTTATGAAATGGAGTAAAAGGTCATTTTAAATTGACACTTATATGTTGCAGTAGTTTGTTTGCAATGAATGCCAAGAACTGTAAGTGATCGTTTCGTTTCGTTCTGCAGTATTCAGTGATCGTTTCGTTGAGCGCAGATTGTCGCATGCATATAGCTGACAGCGGCTGATGGATGGGGAAATATATTATACTATGATTGCTCCGTACTAGCTTTTATGGTTCAAACGTACAAGATATTGGGAAACATGGAATTGGGATTAGATGATTATACTGATGGCTGGCAAAGAAACGGTCATAGCCCGGCGGATTGTTTCGATTGTAAGCGGTCGAAAAACATAAGCAACAGCGGGCGCGGTGGGCAGGAGGATGGGCGGCTGCTAGTGGCAAAAAATTCGTGAACGCTTCCGTGCCCCGAAGGAGAAGTAAACTAGGTTAGGTTAAAGAATTTATTTCTCAAAAGAATAACATTATTCACTTAAAGAGAAACAACATTTCATACATACAAAATA
>DWJZ01002045.1:0-20751 GCA_018249125.1 Asbolis capucinus
TGGGTGGGAATCGAACCCACGACCTCCGGTGTAGTAGTCAGATTCACTAACCACTAGACCAACCGGCCTGTCAAGTAAGAAATAAATTAGTGAAATGCACATAACTTTAAAAAAATTATTAAAAAAAACTAAAAATATACCCTATTAATCGCGTGTTAAGACGAATCTAATGAGCCCAGACACGGCAGGTTTTCTAGCACCCATCATAGGGTTCCCGATCTACCTTAAAGTTCCATCAGCTCAGCTCGGTGGTATCATATTATTGTATTGTAATCCGAGTTACACCTAGATAAAACAATTAAAAGTGGGTGAAATTGAGCTTCGTAGATTCCATTACATACAGGTCAAGTTAATATAAAGCGTGTAAAAGGTCAAAAACAAATTGAGCCCTTCCTGGAGACCCAACCTTCAAACCTTAGAAACCACTGTTTAGCATGGTTCGAACAAGGGTAGCCTCATTAATAAGGAGGCCTAGAACATACCACCACTATTTCCAATGCGGATTGGTCAGACGCCTGGCTAGAAGTTTTGATAAAATGGCAGGCAGCCCATTTGATGTTACAACAGTGTGCATTGACGGGGGAATAGCCTGTGTGCCGAGAATTAATTTGCTTACTGAAATATGAATGACGTAATCCATTTAGAGAACAATTAATCGGAACGATTTAACTTAAGACTATGACGGCTTTGGTTGATTTGATTAAAATTTTATTATTAAATTTTGATCGCTATCGTAACTTGTGTTTAATTGGTTTAATTTGCGTCATTATCACGAGGTTGGGAGGTGCAATTTTATTTGTTTGAGTGTGTTTTACTAGTAAGCCCGTAAGTAAGGTACGTTACGTACTTTATTAAGGTGAAGGAAAACATCGTGAGGAAATCTGCACTCTTGAGAGTTCTCCGTAAAGTTTTCAAAAGTGTGTGAAGTCCACCAATCCGGACTTGGCCAGCGTGGTAGACTATGGCCTGTATCCCTCACATTTGTGAGTGGAAACAGAGTCGTGGGACAGTTATGGGTTGCAATAATGATAGGCGTCACGAGTCGTCAGCACATCTTTCATTGGTCGGATTCATGTCACTCGTGCAGTCGCTACACGCGATTGGTTCGCCGGAAACTTCGCTGTCTGTTGGGCACGTGCCTGTCGTGAGATTCCTGTGCATTGGTTGAAGGTATATTACCTCCATTTATTCATCATCTGTGCTCAAGGCTATACGCTTACTATACCTAGATTTGTGGTACCTTCCATGGCATATCAGGTACAGTGCTATTCAAGGCAGTTAATCAAAAGGAGCCTTTGAAACTTAAATTAACTACTGGTAGTATTTGGTGCCTCCAAATATCTTTGTGGATATAGATATCTTTATCCATGGGTTTTGTTTCAGAATCTCACGTGATACGGAAAATTATTCCGGTCATTCTTTGCTGACGGTATACTACATCAGCGTCTCATCTCAATGGTAAGAGTTCTTGTATTAAATTATACGTTACAAATGTTACTATGATTTTTGTTATTGTAGTAATACTTTATTTTAAATTATGATAGAATTCCTCAGAATGCTCAAAATCGCTTAGGTAGTTTTCGTGGTGTGTGTGCACAAACAAATATACATACACACAGATCTATAACATGTATTTTAATATAAATATGCTTATAAGCCTTAACAGATTGTCTTTGTTTGAAAATTATGCATTTCTAATAATATCAAATACATCTTTACGTATGTGTGAAATTGATAACCTTATTTTTTGAACTCGGTTAAAAACTTGGGCACTTAAAAATACACATAAACAATAAATTACAGACGAATAAAATAGAGAAGGTTTATAGACTGAACACATAATGATGGACAGATTTTATCGTGTAGATGTTTTAAATACGATTCTTTTTATATTTATGCCCAATTAAATCTTTATGATATAATCCGAAATAGCACATTAAGGATAATCTATCTGGAAAACTCACACGCGGCCATCTGAACCCAAATTAAGCATTGGCTTGTACTATGGTGATCAGACAACTTATAAACATTTCAAAATACAGTCTTATATAGATATTTACACCCAGACACAGAACAAACATTCCCGCTCATCACAGAAAAGTTTGATCTGGGTGGTACTCGAACCCACGACTTTAAGTGTATCAGTTAGGTTCACTAACCACTAGACCAAACGGCCTGTTTATGTTGTTCTCATATTTTATGGTAGAAACCGGCCATTTATTTTATTTTTAACTACATTAACCCTATAACATTTATAGTGAAACTATTAAGGCAGATGATTATTTGTTCTCCGTTTAAAGTTATTACATTTTTTATCACAGATATAAAGATACCTATGCCCGGTGCGAATTCGATCTGGAATTTTTCCCGTACATACTTGACGATTTTGTGTGGTACAAATTCCAGATCGAATTTGCACCGAGTATAGGATACGGGTAACATTGTTATCTTTAAAAACGCTTTCACGCTTATTTCCAGTTTTTTGGTGTCAAACATAGTCTATGTATTGGAATTCTCTAGGTATCACGAACTAAAGCCTAGAGGAAATTGGAACCTGTCCCAAAGCTTTTGCGAAAAATGGATTCTGTCAGCGAAAGAACTAGTTCCTAAAATGCAAACGAGGTTACACATTTGTGAAGCAAAAGTGCTCGGAAATTGAGTCAAAAATCGGCTAAATGCGAGTTGAATCACGAAGAGTTCCGTACGTTAAAAACTAATAATAATGTTGTGTAACACGCATTCGGAAGAACTGTGTCTGGCAAAACATTAGGTCAATCGACCTCCTTTGAGACACCTATCGGACAATAGTTGTTATTTGAAATATGGCACGTCATAAACGATTGTAGAGAACTAGTTTCTGCTCATGGCTTCGCTTGCATGGCATTTTGATAAAAAGTAGCCTATGTGTTACTCTAGACTATTCTATCTCTGTGCCAAATTTCATTCAGTAATTTGTGTGCAAAAGAGTAACTAACGTCTATTCGGTCCATCCATCTTCACCAACGTTCCTATTAATAACATTAGTAGGACTGTATATAGTCTGCGAATTTGGAATAAGTATCTTTCGACAAGCAAATCGCAATAGTGGTGACGCGTTTGAGTAACAAGTTACTTACGCCGAAATTTTTATGATGATAGAGGGGTCGGATTTCACGGTGCGTTGTATTAGACAGGTTCCAGATTACCGCGCGTCTACTATCTAAGACTTTTTGGTAAATTAGGTGCTATAAATATATGGTTTTTAGATTTATCTCCTTATATGAAGATTCCTTATAGAAGATTTCTTGACAACTTTCATGATTCTAGGTCAACGGGAATATAGGTTGACTCCCTTGCGAGTGTCAAAATATGAGATATAAACTACCGTATCTTTTGGGTTATCTTAGGCCCTTGGTTTTATCTTAGTTCCAAGGGATTGCAGACCTGAATAATGGATGCTTATTTCAATTTTAATTCTTAAAATTGTAATGTAGCCTGATGGCATATGACGATGGGGATCCAATAACTTAAGCAATAGCGAGCGCTGTCGGTATAAGGGTGGGTAACCGGTAGTGGCAAAAATTTCATGAGCTTCCGTGCTTCGGAGGACACGTAAAACCGTCAGTTCCGGTTGCTTACATATTAATCGTTGAGCTATGTCGGATGCCTTCGGGCGATGTTTTTTTAATTAGAATAAGTTAATGCTTGAGGGCAATCCTTTTTTTTTACGTGTGGAAAGACTCTTCCATCCGGCCACGGGAAGCTGGGCACTAAAGCCACACGGTGTCGAGGCCTACGGCTTTGGTGCCGGGACTGTGTGCTATTCTCGCTCCACGGCCACGGCACGGCTCGCTCTCTAGCCCCTCTCCTACAGAGAGGGTTGGAGCGGCCAGTCAACCAGCCTTCAATTTCCCGCTTGGGTAAAGGCGTGCTCGACACTGGCATGCCTTTCTACCCGGGCCGTTGCGTCGGACGACGAATTCCCATATCCGTCGCCCGACCGGCTGTTATTTATAATAACTTCCAAAAACTGGCCACTAACCCACCTCCACCTGCACTGGAGCATCGTGTTGGAGTAAGCACTAGGCTTCGAAGCACGCGGAGAAATCCGTGCTCAGTAGTTAGCGATTTATGGGTTGAAACCTCATTTAAAATTTATACCTCCATACTATGAAAAGAGGTCTTCATCGACGCATTAATCAAAGAAGAGAACCTCTCAGGGTTCAATTATTTACTTTTGGATTACACAAACCTAAAAACGAATAACGCAATGTGATATTCATCGCCCTGAATCGTTAATGATCCAGATTGAATAATAACAATGGTTTATTGTTATGTATTGATTTACTGATTCGACCTCCTTCCAATCAAAATTGTATCGCCTGTCAGACAAATAATTTGAAATGAATAAAAATAAAATCAATTTTGTGTTATAGTCAGCTATTGGTATTGTTGTTTGCTTGATGCATGCTCTGATTTTTGGACTGTTGTCTCTCATCTTTTTTGAAATATTACTCACGATATGTCATATTGTAACTAAATAAATATATTCTGCTGCAATACGAGCATTATTCCCAGTAGCACCAGATGCGAGGCTCACTCGGCTGTAATGAACACTACTAACTAGAATGTGAACTTCATGATCATTTAACTCTGTACATTCTGTTTCTGAATTCTTCATGAATCACCTTAATCACATAAATAATCCTGTTTTTATTTTAGAAGCTCATTCAACTCGTAGCCGTGCAAATTCGTCAAATTTGAACACTGCGTTGGTATCCATATTTAGAAAATGCTCCCACAGACGCCGACGAATGTCGAGTGGTGAAGTAGTAAGTCATCTGTAATAATAATCTCTCGAACATCAAGCGGAAACTTTATGGGAATTCGGAATGTTGGTAGTGAGAGGATTGTTCCTCTTTCCAACTTTGGACTACAGTTTGGATTATAGTTTCGTCAGTATGTATTGCCTTATTTACAACTGTCTAATATTTTGTTTCTTGGGCCAATCGTAGTTGGTAATAAAGCAGAACTAGTAAATCGTTATTATTATTCTTGGAAATATTTGTTTTCTTGTTGTACACCGTAGTGGGCTAATTCAATATAGGCTCTTTTCTAGAATATACCTTACTGCTTCAGTTTCAATAAATTAAATTTATTTGCGAATCCACAAAAAGATTATAACCGAAGTCAATAACGAGGAAATTTTAACACTCTGACATTCCTGATAGACTTATGTTTTGTTAGTTCTCAGATATTACCTTAATCATAGAGAACTGAAGTTTCGATTGTAAGTTCGTGAGCGTGTTGTTTTATTTTAAATTTGAACTTATTAATCGATAAAATATTGCTTAATGGTTAAACACTATCAACGCTATGTAATTATAATGCTAATAGTAATAGCATCCATAAAGAGATGCTCATTCACTCGTTGCAAACTCAAAGAACCTCAATTCAGAGGCGCATGAACTAAAATAAACCGTAGCCACATAAGACGTTATCGCAGCTAATTCTGTGCACCCGCGTGCACTTGACAGATGAGTCACGGTCGCACGAACAGTGCACCCGAGTCACAGATGCTGTTCAGGACAGTGGATCAGATGGGAGAAAACTAACTGGATCGTGTCCATCTATATTGGATTTTTAATGAAATACTTATAGTAAATCCAATATAGACAGACATCTTATAAAAGACAGCAGTTAATCTAAATGACACGAATGTCATTTTTAGATTTAGAGGGAGAAATCTGTCGCTTAATCAGAATTCATTCGGCGCATATGAAACTTAGTGATCGACTTGGTACATACATAGATGATATACATACAGAAGGATTGTGAATACCGATCCCTCCGGCAACTATCATATGAAAGTTATCGTCTTTGTCTTAAGGTGTATGAGATTCCTATAGTTTAAGGTCAGTTAGTTTATATATTATACACACAAGTTCAACAGTCATAATAGCAATTTACGGTTCCGTGGTTGTAAAGAACTGTTTAATTTTGTAATGGATATTTATGAAATTGTTTTGGGTTATTTATTTTAGGTCAAGAATACTACGTTCAAGGAACTTCTGCTGCAGTTTCTTCTTTGCCCGACCAAAGTCAAGGATGAGTTGTGATTACTGCGTAATGTTTACGGATTTAATCCAGATACTTAGCGGTATCATGAAGGACGGCTTGTTTGCCTCTCATTTACCATCTCCTCGGCGGTTTCTTAACCTTTTACATTATCTTTAATTATATTGAAGTTGAATATTATTTTATCAGAAATGTATCGGTGCAACTTTTTAAAGTAATGAGAAGTTCTGACACTGTTACTTAATTCTCGTATTATTATGAATAGTCACTTTTAGATCCTAGAGTGTATGTAAATAAATTATTTGTCATTTCATAGAAATTTTAGTAAAATAAGTAAGCATTTAAAATTAAGTTTTGTTTTATACTTTCCATACTGCATGCCGACATGCGGTCATGGTTACGGGTAATTAATTATAGTGGCCTATAGAACATACAAAAATCTATCCATAGCCATTGTAATGGATGGTATACATCCAAAAAACTTAATGCCAGTGTGATGCGTCCTATACAATTCATATTTGATTCTATTACTGACCACAAAAGCAAACATGACTTCGAACAACGAAAGCTTCCTAACAAACATGGTTGATTGGCATCCGTCACGCATGAAGCGGAATCAAAGGTAAACAATAAATCAGAGCTAGTCAGGGCACTGAATAATGCCGTAAGGGCTGAGGGTCGTGACCTGAAACTAAACATTACATAGGAAAGAATTAATGGAGTGGAATCGAGTAAATGGTACTTTGTAGTTGAAATAGACTTGGTTTCGATGGTACTGGGAGCTACTAAATAATCTGGTTTATTTAGTAGTTTCATACTGACTAGTTGTTTTATAACATTGTAATTATCATTATCTGACGTCATTACGCTGAGGCCTTGTAAATAACTGGATTTACTATTTATCTCGAATAATGTTATTGTGTATGTTAGATATAATAGATTTATCGATCAATATATTTAGTAAATTGCCTTACGTAGTTTTATTAATCTCAATAGGGAACTGCTGTTCAATTTAATGATTTGTATAGTTTCATAACTTATAGAATTTATATATGCGGAAGTTGATTAAAACAGATTTTTAATTGTAAATAATTGATGTTGGTGTTTTTACAGTTACGTTAATTGTACTAGAAATTAAAGCAGGAAAATTACTGATAGTTAAATACATAACTTTAACGTACTAAAATAAAAACTCTTTTTGCGGAGGAGAATCATGTTTTATAACGTAGTATTACGAGGGCATATAATAAAAAGGAAATATTATGATAACTGAAATGTTCAAAGTAGCAGCTTATGATTCTTATTGAGTACAATATCCCGCATAGCTGAATACTGATGGAAGAAGCTATGGAATAAATTGTACTGAATAAGTAAAATTGGATCGGCAGCAGACGTTAAATTGAGTAATGCAATGACGGAAAGGGAAACATCGTGGAGTTTCAATAATCTTCAGGCCAATAAAAGGGATTGTAGCGAATTCGTTATGGTAGGGATTGAGGCTAGCCAATAAATAGCCCCGGGCGTTATCTAGCTAATTCCGCTTGATGAACTATCCTTGTAACGGCTGGTTTCAGAGGAAATATCAACTATGAGGATGCTGATAGATATTTAAAAAATAATATCCTTATGTTTGTTATTTGATAAACGTTTAATCTAATATTTTATAATTAATATTTTATACTATGAATCCGTTGCAGGAGAATGAAGCTAGAAACAGCTGGTTACTTTGATCGACGACAAATGTAATCACGTCGATCAAACTCATAGCAAATTCACAGGAACAATTGCGAATAACCGGATAATCGGTTTTAATGGTTGCTTTAAAGGTTTCGATGCGGTATTAACAAGGCGTTTTATCGGCTCTATTAGTTTCTAAAATAATCTTTACACACATCTCGTATATAAAAATAAAATTATATATTCTAACAAGACTGCAAACAAATGGGCCAGTTTTTAAAAGCACAAATTGTAGCATGTCAGTATTGAGTTATTCTACATTGTCATAAAGGGGTCTTTTCTTACAAGTCTGCATTGTACATTGACAACTTGTCAAATCTGAGCTGTACTCAAGACTTGTTAAGCGGTCTTTGTAAAGTCATAGTGAATAGTGATGTTTAAAATGTCCAAGTTCACACATCTGTTCGTGATGTACAAATTTATTATGTCATTCCCATGTGGACTAACATGGATGACATAACGTGGATTCTATTGAAATGAATCCGGTGTGTCTTATTAATTGTTTCTTTTGACATTCTTAAGTATTTAAGTGCCTATTGAATTATTTTAGATGATGTACATAAGTGAAAAGTATATGTAGTTATTTAGAAAGTAAAGTTTTGATATTGATCTATTGTAGTACAGTGATTTTAACTTCGTTATAACTATACTAAACTTCTACTCATAAATCATTGATGAAGCTGTTCAAAGTTGTGCCCTGCAGATGAAACATGGTTCTGTAATCGATCATTGATTTTGTACAAAATTAAATTAAATTAAGGAAAATATCGTAAGTCTTTCTATTTCAATCTTCCCCAAAAAGATTCCTTAATATCATCTCACAAAACCGAAATCGAAATAAAACTCCTGCAAGGCAATCTTCTCCTCAAATTGCCCGTAAACTTTTGTTTTCACTTTCCCTTGTCTTTACTTTTTGTCCTTATTTACCTGAACAATGATTACAGAGTAAGATGGCGTAACAAAATTCCGTAAGGCACAAAAGTGCTGACAACAAACAGCAATTATGATTTGAGATTAGAAACTTGTGACGCCCACTTGGAATCAAGTTCTAAGTGTGTATTTAAAATAATTTCATTCTTTTATGTTTTTAATTAAGCATCCTTGTTATTTCTTGATTCAAACGTGAAAAGTCAATGCTTGTGTGGTAGTAAAATTTTTTCGTAAATCCTTTTAGCCAAAATCGTATCGGTAATATCTTTGTCTCTCATAATCGCAATCAGTTAACTTGACTGCTACCTGTTTCTCGTTTGTTGTTTGCAAAAAGCGATTTACTTTTTAATTTCAATTAATTTACTTCTTTTAAAGGTAACTTTAACAGTTAGTTATTATCTATGACTCACGTTTCCTTCCTTCCTTAAACCAATTATTGTTAAAAACCTGTTTATCATTATTATTTGCCCACTCTGTCGTAAATTAACCATCTGAGGCATAAACTACAGACTTTATGCATCACATTGGGTTTCACTTCGCATTAAGTTCAGTTATATTTAACTCAAACTTTCTCCCATTACGGTTTGTTTAATTTGAAATACATGTTGGATTAAGAGGCGTAATTGTAACAAAACTTATTCCACTATCTGACGTTACGGAAAGCGAGTTTTTACGAGAGTGTTTACGACGATCCGTGACAGTGTATTTATTGTGGCATGTTTTATGGCTTCGAACAGACACGGGCGTGAGTGTAGACATGTTACTTAGTAGGGTGTGTTTTTTTTTCGTTTTGCTTCGTCATAATGCGCTGGACGTTGCCCTCTTTTCAGAAGATCGATATCAAGTTCACGGGAAGGTTCATTGCGAATCGAACAATGCTTTGTCGTATTGAATATATTTGTGTAGTAAGTGCCTGATGGGATTCTTAAATTGACATATTTAGCTAAAACACTGAGTCTTACTAGAACCTTATCTTAGTTTTTCATTTTCAATATGTTTGCTGAACCTATTTTTTTAAATTTCATTATGTAATAGTTAACATCTCAATTATTTCATTTTTGTTTGATATTGACTAATCCATATAGCGTTAAAAACAATTTATACTTGAATTAAGCCACTTAAACAAATTATATTAATTAGATTCGGCAACCAAATTTGTAAATTATTCAATTTTACTATATTCTACTAAAGTTTTCAACAGGGCTTAACTATCCGTAATCAAATTAACAGTGAGTTTACCGTAATCAAAACTTAGCATAAATAATGTTGTTGTTAATGATCAGGGCGAATATTATGTTTGGCTTCAACACATTAATGGGCAGCTCCTGATCATGGGTTCCTTACAACTGAGGAAGCTTAGAATATACTCTACTGTAGGACCTTGCTCCCAGGTAGATGTAGGACATATATAAAAATTAAAATAAAAAGAAATGAATGGTATAGCAGGATTCTATAAATCTATACTAATAATAAAACTGAAACGGGGTAAATTCCGTATATTAAGTATTTTTGAAAATTTTGATGCAAGGAGGCTTTGTTATCGATAAAGAGAACAATATATATTTTTTTGGATTTATTTTATGTCTGTCTGTTCGAGCTTCACGCAATAAAACACTGGACAGATTAAGATGCATAGCTTAGAATAGTCGTAGTTTAAAAACTGAGAATGGTTATAGGATATGTTTTATCCCAGGACTTTATATTTCGTTTACTTTTGAGTTTATATCACACACACAGAAGCTTTTTATATCAAACAAGAGTCCTGGTCATAGCTTGGTAGCTTTGATTGTATATGAATATTAAATTTCGCTTTGAAATAAACCCATCTTTGTCGCTCAATATTTCCGTTCTCAAAACTACGTATCACAAAATACCGTTTTTTCTCACAAACATAATTTTTTTCCTCTTTTCCTAATATATTTTACCTAAAGCAGACTAATGATCAGTCGGGTCACCTGACGGTAAGTGATCACCGGCGCGCGTGGACATTATGGCCTCCAGGGGCATGTTCCTAAGCCTGTTTTAGGCTATCATTAATGCTTGCTAAAATTGCCTTCACTAGCAAAACGTATTCCTCGCTCTGCTAATTGGATATACGAAAATTCGTGCAGACGTAGCACAAATTACTAAAATCCAGTGCCCAAAATTCACCGCTCTATCGATCCTTGCAACGCTATTGCATTGCTTTAAGTGATTTACTGGGTAAGGGGGGTGGCTGGTAGTCGAACGTAGACTAAACTCTATCAGTAATAAAGTTCATATTTGATAAATGTCGTTTACCACAAGGGTCACGGGCAAGGGGGTCATACCCACGTGCTACATGCATTATTGCGTGATCTGTGTGTTTTTATGGCAATGCACGATCGTAGGATAGGGCGTTCCTATCACTTGAATTTATTCTAATTGCATGACGTCAGCTTTCACTCGATGACTAACTAGAAGGAAAAGCCGTTTAATGTTAAAGTTTTTTTGGGTTTGCTGTGAAAATGTATGTTATTTTGTTGAAATAAAATTGAGACAACAAAGAGTGCGACAGACTGTGGTTCGTTTAAGATTACAGGTGACCATGGATTGCGGTTAACTACTTAACATCATATGTGCTCCTGGTTATTTTCCTACTTCATGTTTATAACCGAACATTCATAATTTGTTATTGATATTAAATTATTTGTGATTTATTGGTAATTTCAATAATTCATCTTGAAAATCGTAGACGGAAGATATTATGTAAATGTATGTAGATAGATTGTCAAATCTATTTGATTCGGGTTGTCAAATCTATTTGATTTGAGCGAAATCCAATTAAATTAATCAAATAAATTTAATTAAATGCCAGAGGAGTTTACACGAATAATTAAACTACCCTGCATATACCTTTATATAAATGTACACATTACCCTGCATATACTTTTATATATGTGTTTGGGACTATGCTTTCCAAAATTCTTTGTATGGCCGCCAATGTTATAAATAGTGAATATTATCAATTATCTAAATATTCGCCTTCTGTTGTTTTGTTACATTCATCAAACACTCGATATAGGCTTAGTTTAAAACATAACCATGACATTATATTCAAAGGCATTTTCAGCATCGATAATAATGATTGAAATAGTTGATGAGTTAATTGCTTAACTCGTATCACTGATATTTAGATAACTGTAGAGTTAAATCTTTTCAACTTCGGACTCGGTTCAGACATACAATAGAAATGTTCAATATTTCCGATCGGAAAAGAAAATAGTGTCCACATTTTTGCAGAAAAATTGGAATAACGTGCAATTTTGTACGTCCTTTTTCTTTTTTGTTATTCCAATCATGTGCCGACATTGTTTTTTATTTCAGAATCTTCACTTTCACGCTCTGCTCCTTCCATATGGTTTCCATTCTCATATAATTTGTTATGTTAACTGTATTGTGTCTGACACTCGTATGTGTCTTGTTCTACAGCCAGTACTTTAGGAATGGTGTCAAGTGGTGGTTTGTTTTATATTTATCTTTCCTTGCGGTTGTACCTATTACTGTAATCTTAAAGAGGGTTAATTTTAGTAAAGTCTGAATATCTGAATCTTGTACGACAACTTTTTATCTATACAAAACTATCACAGCTGATCCCAAACCCTCACTCGTTTTTGCTGTATTTATAATATTCTTCATTGTAATAATGTCGTATTTTGACACGAAAGCTTGTAAAGTACTAATATTATAAGGAGGAAAGATTTAATTGTTTGTTTGTTAGAGAATACGCTCCAAAACTAGTAGGCCGATTTGAAAAATTCTCTTATTATTAGAATCCTACATTATACCTAATGAACATAGGCTATATATATTTTTTAAAACGTAAGGGGTCCGCATAAAAACATCCATAATGAAACGCAACGTGTGCAAAAATTCTTACATCGCGGACACTGCGGATATTATAGACAATAGAGCAAACATGACTTTACTCGTGAGTATACAGAATTGACATTGACATTTATGTCACCCCAGCAAATATTTATCTAGTCTTGATTGAACAAAATTGAAGCTCGGGGCAACTTTTTACTAACTTTAATTTATGTTGTAAACGTCTATATCATTATGTTCCAAATCTACGACAGGGCTCAACCCTCGACATTTTCAACATACCGAGTTACATTCACGACCCCCGTCTGCCCCAGGGCAATTTGTCAAATACCTCGACCTACCCCCATAACCCCTCAATGCATAAAAGTATATGAATAACCAAAATGACGGGCCGGGAGCTGTATTACTGATGAAGCCAATAATATAGTTTACAGGTGCTCTCACAAATTGAAAATAATATTTCTACAAGAATAATCACTTGCACAATACTATTTTGAAAGTTAGTTTGTTACGATCTTTGTAAAGTTTGTACAAGTATTGTACTTTAATAATCTTTTAAACTTTTAGGGCAAGAAAATAATTTATCTTCGACAGGTTTTCAAAGTTCATTCACCTTGATTTATTATATTGTGGCATAAATTATACCCGATATTACAATAAAATTGAAACCAAACTTTCACTTGAAAGTGAAGGAAAATTATAATGAATTTGTAATTTTAAATTGCGAAAACTGGAATGATTTATTTATCATATAATTTATATTTATTTTATTGTTGATTATTCAAAAGAAAATGTCTAACGTGAACCAACCGTAACACAGCAGAATATGTTAGTTCATTTATTATATTATTATCAATGTTATATAAGCTAACGAAAACCCCAACAATCTTTATTAATGTAAATGCGAACTCCATCTGTCTCTTACCTTGTCCAGCCTAAACGAATGAACGGATTTTGATAAAACTAGGTAACATAGAACTTGAGGCGAAATATGTATAATTTATATTTCGGGAAAAAGGTGTGAAGTAGTTGAAAGTGATGATAAAAGTTCTCCATTATCTAAGCTAAAGCATAAGAATTTGTATTCAGATATACTCGGTGCAAATACGATCTGGAATTTTTACCGCACAAACATATCAACTTTGCAACCGAGTATAGATGTGATGTTGAATTTGAAGGGATAAAAAGGGGGTTAAGGTAGGTAAAAAGGAGGTAAGTAGTCTTGGGAAAAAGCTAGTCGCAAAATAACGTTGCGAAATATTGCAATCCGAAACAACTTGATCTGCAAAAACCATTATTTGTTACAACGGCAGTGACTTTGAAACTCCGGAAAATGTTATAGTATAAACGATAGTACTACCTTTAGTGTGCTAGTCCGAGGAATAATACAGGTAGCTGCTGTATTTTATACCAACTACATTGCTCTCGAAAACAATAGCTTTTTAGTCACGCCGTTAAAATTTACAAAGGCAGGGAACACAATCGGTTCATGTGCAGAAATGAAACACCCCACGAGTGCCAGTTAACTTTGTTCCTGGTATGGAACGGAAGATAAATTGAGTACCTACTGTTGTATTGTTTAACTGAATAACAAACCAATGAGAACTCAAAGTGCTTTAGTTATTTCTATTTCATATCACAGAAGATTTAGTATAAATAAATATGTATCTTTGGACAACACACACACGGCCATCTGATTCCAAACTAAGCGTTAGCTGGTAGGTACTGTGGTCATCAGAAAACTGATAAATAAACGTGTACATATATGTTAATTTAAATACACACTTATATATATATACACACATAAATATATGCATCCAGATAAAAGAACAAATATCCCTGCTCATCACAGCATTTTAAAAGGCATACTTATATACATAGATATTTTTACACCGAGACACATAGAACAAACATTCCTGCTCATCACAGAAAAGTTTGACTTGGGTGGGCAAGGAACCCACGGTCTTCGGTGTAGCAGTCAAGTTTACTAACCACTAGGCCAACCGGACTGTCAATACACACGTACAATACACACAGTCCTCACTGTCACGCTCCGGAACTAAGGGGAATGCCATAAAAACATGTGTCTGTTACATATCTTTATGCTGTTATTAAAGGGCATTGATAGAAAAAGCTAAGCAACAGCGAGCGCGGTCACTGGGAGGATGGGTGACCGCTAGTGGCAAAAAAATTATTTGTGCTTCCGTGCGTCGATTCCTTAGCAATCGGTAAGTCAAGTTCACCTTCGGGCGGTAGTAAAACTTCCGGCACTTGGGTTCGGTTGCCCACCAACTCGTATTTGAGCAACGTGGTGGAGTATGCTTCAGGTCATCTCAGTTTGCGGAGAAACCTGTGGTAAGTATTGGGCCAGTCCTAAAACCCTTGCTGATCCGAGGAATAGTTACAGAAAAGGATTCGGGGTTTAACGCGATAATACAGAGGATTTGTAATATGATCAAGCCGCAGTAAACTATTGAAAACCACACCTTATACATACATATGTATTAACTATTAATATTTTATTTATTAATAGTGATTAGGCTTTATATTAACACTATAAACTATCTTCGCTTCGCTTCGGAATAACCAGTTACCAGAAAAGAGTAGTTATTGTGATATAGCTGTAACAGACTTATGGACTCTCCGACTTATTTGTTGATATTGAAATCCTCTATGATGTACTACTAGTTTTATAGAAAATTGATATATGTATATACAGTTTTAGGGAGCCAACAGAAAAGCAAACTCCCGGCCTTGCAGCGGCCCTAGAGCTCATGGGGCTATCGGAATCTGACCAGTAAACTATAAATTAAAGTAGTCAAATATTCTCTCACTGCCAGATTATAAATCCCCTTTAATCATGGCAACGTATTAGAAAAAAGTACCACTGTAGTACGGACTGAGAAGTCTACTAACGAAAATCCCACAATTCATGAAATTAAAGATACCGTCTCATCAGTGACGATGAGGCTGTAAATTGGGGTCCTGGTTTATATTTTGCATCAGTGCTATTCGTTACCTAGCTACGTCATGATATGATATTGTTGGAACCCCAGTGAAATTTCAACAATTTTAATTAGTACATTTATGTCAGCGTCAAAGCTTTGTTTTCGTTGCGTTTTTATTAAGCGTAACCAACTAAATAGTCTTGACAACGTTTGTTTTGCTAACTAAACAATGGTCTATAGTCCCTCTCCAGACTGTCGCGACGGTCCTACCCTCCGCTACGTGCCCGCTTTCACAACCCTCACTCCCTTACTTGGATCCTATACCATTAAACTCAACCTTCCACGTAACACCACCAACGAGTCTTAACTCGTTGTTTTTTAAGTTCATTTTCTAACGTCACTTCACTGTAATCAAAATTTCTAATCGGACAAGCAAAATTGATCTTTATTGTTATTAAATTAAGCGTGCTTATGGAGTTTTCTTCCAGTTTACTGTGGAACCTAATGGAAAATTGCTTTAGGCGCGCCCTGCGGCCCCACGTTGGGCGCCAGTTATGAAGTATCTAGGGACGATTTATGAACGCTGAATGTTTGTTAACACTTCCTTCATTGAAAACTTGCTTTTTATATGAGTTTTTGTAAATATTTTGTTTGACAGGCCGGTAGGTCTAGTGGTTAGTGAACCTGACTGCTACACCGAAGGTTGTAGGTTCGATTCCCACCCAGATCAAACTTTTCTGTGATGAGCAGGAATGTTTGTTCTGTGTGTCCGGGTGTATATATCTATGTAAATATGTAATTAAAAATGTATGTGTATGTTTATCAGTTGTCTGATCACCATAGTACAAGCTAGAGCTTAGTTTGAGGTCACATGACCGTGTGTGAGTTGCCCAAAGATATTTATTTATTTATTTGTATCCCAACAACGCCACCGAGAGTGTTTATCAAAGTATGTTGATGTGTTTAATAAAAGCTAATATTAGCTAATATAGCACACCATCATGGTTTTATGACAGACATCAATACGTTTTGTTAATGTTATATTTATTGTGTTATTTATGCTCCTTATACTCTTAATATTGGCCAAATCTTTTTCACATTTAATAGGCACTAAACCTAAATAGCTTCATTCATTATGTAACTTTTAGGAAGGTAGTAAAATAATGTTTGAATATTTTGTCAGAAATTCCTTTATAAAAATAGGCTTTTTTTTCAGTTTATATTGGATATCTTAATTAGGTTATTTTTATTGCTAAATCTTTAGGCTAATCTTATCTAGTACCTAGTACTAACTACGCTTCATATGACCAATCCCCAGCTCAATGAAGTAGATAATAGAGTTGAAATTCGATCTGACAATTTTCGTTTAAGTTTACTGAGTTTTCAACCAACTAGACTTGGAAGCGTTCATGGCCCGGCGGATTGTTTCATTACCAGGCGATCTAAAAAGTTAGCAACAGAGGTTGCGGTCGGTAGTAAGTTGGTGACCACTAGTCGAAATTTTATGAGCGCTTCCGTGTACCGGAGGGTTCGTAAAGCCGCCAGTTGCAATTGCTATCTGACTAGTTCAGCCATGTCGGAAGCCTCGTCAAAGCTTCTGACACTTCGGTTAGCCTCTAACCCCTCAACCAGTTCGTATTGAAGCAGCGGAGGAAGATGCTCCAGGCTTCGCTATGAGGAAAGATCATCAACGGGTTGAAGCTAAACTAGACTCATTTGCGTGGTACTAATTAAATAATCTATTACCAGTACCTCAGATCGTTGAATCTAAAACAGACGTTCATTGTTTATTTATATATCATCATTCAAAGTGCACTGGTAACGCTGAACTATTTCAATTAGAATTTATAATGAATCGTTTACAAAGTGTTGGACGATCCCTTTGTAACTTACGTTCAGTTGATTTTGTATCTTGTGTCGTTGTGATAAAGATTAAGTTATAGTCACAAGTTCAAAGATACACCCTTTTACGTATTGGGCAGCTGAAACTAAATGGTGTGTGAATATTTCGTGATACGCCAACGATCAGCTGAAATTTTCTTTGTAAATATGTATACCAAGTATTTATACACCAAGTGTTCATGTTACGATTTTTCTTTTGTTATAGTTTTTGTCGATATTATGTATGATATTATGTATGTATATTATTATTTGTTAATGTTTTCCTTGGTTTGACGTAATTTTATTTATCGCCTACCTCACATTCTCACCTTTACCAAGGGTTGACTGGTAGAGAATGCCACCAGGCATTAAGTCCGCCCATTGTAACAAAAAAATTACAATAAAGGGTAAATAAATAAATAAATAAATAAATAAATAAATTTTCACCAATGCATATTATAATGTTGTCAGATTCTTGTTTGGCTTGCACGTCAGTGTAACAACTCTTTAAAACTTGTTCCGTGTTTGGTACCGGTGTTTTGAATGAAGATACCGTACATTTTTTTATATAAAGAGTCTACTCTCGATTTAATTAAAGCCGATGCTAACCCCCAGTTTTGTTGTGTCCCATATAAACATATTTTTTGATGTCGTTGTATTTTTTGATGGTCAACTGAGATCATTGTTTTGTTTATTTATTCGCTTAAACAGATACAGTTTCCAATATTTAAAATTTTCGCGTTATTTGTACACTGTTCACAGAGACTACACTTTCACGGGCTTATTATAGCTTCAAAATACTTGAGATACAAAAATGTTAATTTTTGTAACTAGTTCTATTTTGGCCAACATAATAATCACTATGAGTGTGCTTACTACCGTCCGGACTTAGTGACTAACTGACCACCACTTACCATCAGGTGGGATCGTAGTCAAGCGCTGACTTATTAATGGTACAAAAAAAATACAACGAAACTTCTTAAATCATAATATAGTGTAACAAGATTATAAACAGTCAAAATTAGAATGCGAGATCAAAAACATGACGGTGAAGATGCACGAGCTGATTCGGTGTCGGTTCTATGCAGCGGACCGTCCATCATCTGGAAAAATTCAATTTTATTTGATTTAGTAAATAAAAACATTACGTTCTTACATAGTAGAGGCCACTTATCTTAGCATATATGAGTGTGCATATAATATAACAATGCAGGAAGTAACATTTAAAATGATATAATTATATACATCAATTAATTAAACTACTAAATATGTCATTTAAAATAATTGTGTTAATTATCCGATAATCTTTTTTATAATCACTATTTCTAATTATCACTAGTAACATGCAAGAAATGTCGGTACATCGTCATAACAATTATGGTTCTCGATGCGTGTTTTGATTTGTAAATTGTTGGATTACAGGGTACTTTTATTCAAAATATACCTATCAATTATAGTTAATCCACATATCTTATTACTCTATAATCCGATAAATTAACTAACAATCACACCGGCGCGCGGCAAACGTTTGTCGGATTACCGCGGTTACTGTAATTGGTCGTAAAATGTCAATTGAAACCTAAAGATGTAGCAGTCGACATGAAACCGACTCGGCAATTCTCGTAAGCTGATAACTTTCCGTCTATCTTGGGGCTTATAATCGTATTGACATTGATGTGTGTGGCAGACAATTCAAGAGGGATTTCAGTTCTCGGAGAAAATTGAATCGGCCAATCGGGCGGGCCGTTCGAGTCGCACTTATTGGAACCCACCTGAGTGCTTCGAACAACACGGGTTCGTAGTGTGACCTTCTTGGTTTCAATTAGTTAAAAATTAAGTAGAAATTTTAAAGACTCTTGGAGTAAATTCATTCGTTAAACCACGCCTTATTTTGAGAGTACCTGTGGCATTATCGGTCTGTCGTTTAATGAATGACAAAGTTTTTGACTAATTACATTAATTTAATGATACATATGTTTTACGTTGTAAGATTTATTTTTCATATGGCTTTAAAAGTATAATGTGTTTATTTCCAGATTTTAAGATCATGAGTTATTTATCTGTTCCTTGGCTTATTGGTTTATTATTATATCTTCAATTATGCAAATGTATAGTTTATATAAATCCTAATAGATAGTGCCCTCGTTTCGCTTCCGAAGAAGAGTTATCCAGTGGTTTCAGAATTGCCATACTTATTTTAACGTATTATACGACGGGAACAAAGAAGTTTTCTTGCATAACAAGTATCCTATGACCATTCTCGGATTTTAAACTATTTTAATGCCAAATTTCATGTACATAAATCTGTCCAGTGGTTGGTGAAGCTCGAACAGACAGAAGGAGAGACAGACAATAAATGCAAAAAAAAAAATGTTTTCCTGTATATATCGATAACAAAGCCTCCTTGCATCAACATTTTCAAAAAAATACTTAATGTACGAAATTGACCTCGCTGCAGTTTTATCATTAGGTATTATAGATTCGTAAAAATAATGCGAAAGTTTGTGAAGATGGATAGATATTTGTTATTGTTTCACGCAAAACCGACTAAACGGATCTGTATTAAATTTGGCACAGATATAGATAATAATCTTGAATATCACATAAATAAAATTTTGTTTAATAAATAAATGTTTAAAATAATAAATGTTTTTTCCAATACACCTGAACAGCACAGTCGCGGGCACACTTTAAAATCAAAGCTACAGAAACTCATTTTAATTGAACCAATACACAACCTTTGGCAAAACTATGCTATGCCCCGGGGTCTATTATGCACATATTTTACAAACGGAAAGCGATGACGAATATTTATAAAGTAATACAAGTTACACATAATCATAGTATTTTGATTGCCAACCGCTTGCTGGCTGCTCGCTGTTTGCAAATTTCAGATAAAAGAGCTCCGCGGATAATAGAGCAGCATATAGTCGGTTGACCACAGCGTCTGTGTGTGACAAATTCCTGCGGCAATGAGCGGCGCGGCTGTCGTCGTTAGCGAGACTGGAGACGGATGGAGGAATCAGCGAAGTCGTTGTCGATCACAGACCGCTATTACACAGAGCGGGTCGGCTAAGATTTACTGCGCTAATGTAGCCGAGCTCCACGGATCACATGAAGTGGAAATTCCGCGTCATTTTGTCTCGATATCAATCGCCGGTCAGTCTTTTGGTCTTCCGTATCTCGAACCACTGTTCGGAGTAATACCAGGTCGCGCTAGCAGTAAGCTGAGAGTTGCGTATTTATTTTTGTAATGGCATGTGTGTAATGTCCTTTTATTTGTAATTTCATTGTTTTTTAAATGAATTTTAATATGCAGTAGCAGCTGCACTCCTTTTCCGTAGAAACTTTA
>DWJZ01002046.1:0-20750 GCA_018249125.1 Asbolis capucinus
TGTGAGAGGAATTCGATCTAAGTAAGCTTGAAAGATTTGACCCGTAATAGACAAATATACTACATACAAACATACACTGCTAGATAATAAAATCTTGAAATAATAATACCTCAATATACATAGATTGTACACACATATAGACAATACATACTTAATATTGACAATATCATTGGAGCGGTACCACAAACATAAATATAAGATTCGAAATTCAAACTAGTATTCTTTATAAAAGCGTAAAAGTAATAGAAAAGTTAAGACCCATTATTACCGTCTTATAAATAAGTTTATAGATTTTATTTGTTAGACACTAGAACGGTTCATATGATACAGTAGGAATACTAGCTGTAGAACACCGTTCGTTGGTCGTTCGAAGTGCACTTGCACCGGGAAACGTCATCACATCCGAGAAGGTACGTGACTCCATCTCCGGGTAATCCTCACACACCTGCTTTTCAAATCTTCACGTCTTCGCCTCGATTGCTGGATAACAACGTTTATTTTATTATTTTCCATTACAATAACCTTTAAAGGATTTTTAAAGTGGATATGGTTTTTAATTTTAATCTGCTTTAGCTTTATAATTCGAATGTAGGGCCGATCAACTTCAACTTCACTAATCCGTATTGGAGCGAGGTGAAGTATGGTCTAGGCCGTTGTAATATGAGCAAAGACCTGTGCCCAGTAGTGACTTTGGGGCTTAATGGGCCTACTGGCCATTCGTGGTTTGAAGCCGTGGTTACAGTTTACTAGAGGCACCAATAAATCCTAGTTTGATCCCCAGTAAATACTATTGACTTTTTGACAGATTTGACAAGTCAAGTTGGGTGACGCCAAACGGTTTGTTTAATTGATAAACAAAAGTTGTTATTGTAGTCTTCTTATACTATTATAATAATTACAGTTACGCGACTCCTACCTATTAATCACACATACAGACATACATACATTAATTATTTGATAAGACTGTAACCCATTTCCAGTTGCAATCTTATTACCTAAATCTGAAGTGTTTAGTCAAATGAAAATTTATTAAAAAATGATTTATGTGCCTATCCATTATTCACACCATAGTTTTAAAGACTACAAAAAATATACTAAAACGTTAAATTTTGATATTTCTTTAGAACACTAGTTATAGTAACACACCAGCAAAACTATTGTAACGGCTTACTAGAATAAATTGCATTCACTTCGAGCTTCACCGACGTTACATGAGACAAAAACTGGTAACTCAGTGGTCCGTTGAAAGAATTTGCCGGCTTAATAAATAGGGGTTTTCTTCTGAAAAAACTTGAGCACGACATATTGCGTGACGGTGAGATGAGAGACGTGGTGGCTGGATCGTGACGGCATACCACCGTGCCACCTTTTAAATACAGAATTTCTAAACATTTTAAATAGACTAGTACGTCGATCATATTTATTCATCATTGCAACACATTATTGTCTTACTTCTGGGATCTGGTATCTTGTCACAATGTCAGGAGTACAGGCTATAGCCACCTTGTGGACTATGGTTCACCAAGCTGGCCAGGTGCGGATTGGTAGACTTCACACTCCTTTGAGAACTTGATGGCGAACTCTGCAGGTTTCAACACGATGTTTTCATTCACCGAAGCAAGTGATAACTAATCAACTACTAATTCGCAAATAGCTTTGCTATTATATACAAATTAGGCTTAGGCTGTTGCATAGTAGGTGTATATTATTCCGACCTTTTTCCAGAAAATCTTAGGATTTACCAATATGAGTTGGTAAATGTAAGGATTCATAAAAGCGAGACATTTTTTCAGACTTTTGCCATAAGAATTTTTATAGAATGTCAGATTTTTTTTAGACTCTTATATTTCGACGCTCTGTCTTCACAGACTATTGCAAAAATAAGTTTCAGAAGACATATTGATTTTATTTTTTATTAATTTCAAGTTTTTTATTTCCAAAAACAATATCTCTCGATATTTCCATTACATAGGGGTATAGAGTGAGAATATTATTGGTAGAGGTTAAAACAATTTTTGAGAATTAATTCCCAAAAGGGGTTAAACTCAGCAGTAATTTCCTGCCACAACGAGATTTGGGATTTGTAGGGATAAAAAACTTTCATAAATTATTCCAAGTACATCCCGCAGTTTAAATTTCAATACATTCTAAATCTCCTATGGCAAGCTCAAAATAGGCGCCTACTTTAACGTTGCCTAAATCCTTTTGTCTTCAATTCCATTGAATCGAAGAATAAATTAGCTTAGTTTATAATTAACTTGAAATGATTTAGAGAATTTCATAACGAATGATTAAAAACTTTAATGAATCCAATAGTCTTTTAGGTTAATTTTGGCAATAATTGTAATTATAAACGTCAAGTTTTTGTCGTGTTTTGACAAGCGAAATGTAATCAACAGACAAACGCCGTGCTGACGTCATAGTGATTGACATTCGGCTGTACCGCGATATTAAATTTATTTCCGTCTCCGATGATAGGAGAATCTTCCGATGCTCAGTTGGCTTGTTTTTATGAAATTGCTGTCAGATTATAAGCATTATTTATGAACTGACATAATAATGTTATTGTTTTTCTTAAATAAATTTGACGGTTTTGTGACATGCGATAGGGTAATCCGAATTTTAGGTTGGAAGTAAAAATAACGTGCCTGCTACGTATGTGTTGAGGTATCTTGATTCTTATGAAATGGTTTCAATTTTATGCTAGTCTTCTTCATAAAATATGTTTTTTTCATGTCTGCAATGAAATTCGTTTATTTCCCAACTGGTTGCATCTATAAAAGCAACAGTGATATAACGCGCATACAAAATTGACGTCACAGCGTTATCAATGGAAAACAATTGACTATCGATTTTCAGGAGAATCTTCTCGAAGTATTTACAGACATTCTCAATAATTAACCGGTAAGAAGTACGCGTTCGGAATCGGTCCAGCGGGCGATTCACCGGAAATGACGCAGAAAATTGCCAGCCGCCTCACATGAACGCAATATCCTACGACGACTTCAATTATGCAGATTATGCTCTACGATACTCTTATTACGGCGTTACTTACACCGAGACTGCTATAGTTAATGCAAATGCCAGTAGTTGCAGGGTAATGATCCGCGGATATTACCTAGTTCTTGTGTACACTTTTGTCTTCGATCAAGTATATACTAGATGTCGCCTCTCTTAGAAAATTAACACAAAATACTGTCAGCCCACTTCTTAGTTAAATTACCAACGAACTAAGAAAAAGTTGAATAAAACATGCAACGTTCAAATTAAAGCCTAAGTTACTCCTTATTACGTCAGTTGTCTGAAAACGAAAAGTGCCGTCAAAATCGATCCAGCCATTCCAGAGATTAACCGAAACAGACAGACAGACAAAAATTGTAAAAAAAAATATTTTGGTATATGGCTATACATGGTACATGTAACATACAAATGCATTTAGAAAAAAAAACAGTTATTTTAATATTACGAACAGACACTCCAATTTTATATACATATTTAGATACATCCATAGATAGATACAGGTAAGATTGTGAATGCACACATGTATTTGCAATCTGCATAATGAGCGAAGCGGGATATTGCCGGGTCGCCCATTTCCGCGATTCTTGTGCCGCAAATGATGACGTTTCTTTATTTACAAAATAGGCATTGGCTTCAATCCATTGATGACCCATTACTGAGAACGAGTCTCCTCGACTGAGGCCTAGAGCATACACCACGCAACTCCAATGCGGGTTGCTGAAGGAGTTACGTAAGTTCTTAACTCTCACCTTTAAGTGGCTTAACTCAAAGCATAAAGAAATCTAATGGTAAAACAATTTTTCTAATCCGCCCAGTCGTTTCGGAGGTAATTCTCTATAAAGAAACAATCAAATCTTTCCTGTTTAAAATATTAATATAGCCAAATGACCTGCTGCTTCGTTAGTGCCTCAAACTATAAAACTGTTTTTTATTCGCTTCTGGACGCATTCAATGATTACCCATTACGCTTTAGGAGCTGACGTTAGTGCTTTAACGAGTACCTTTAACAGCGATTGGATAGCATAAGTACGTTGGATTTTTGTGTCCGTATACAACGTAATGCGTACAATTTCGACGAAATAGCACATTAAATAAAGGCCCGTGGGTCAACTATTCATTTGTATGGACATATTAGTTCGGTTCAGTGATTTTTGCGGCGAAATATCAGTGAAAATTTCATCGAGAAATTGTTTTCATGACAATGTTTTTTCACGTTACTCCGTAATGTTTATGTACGACGAGTACATATAAAATTGATGAGAGTTACAATGTACTTATACTGGGACGTAGTTTTTTTTAATTCGGGAAGGGTTGGGATAGTTATTTCATTTGATGTGTATTATAAAATAAAATAATCAGTTCTTTTGTACTTATTTTTGATATTAGGTATGTTATAATTTCATTTAGCAAATACAAACTGATTTAGTAAGTTTAAAAACTACGAACTATGCTCAGTTTACTAGCTCCCGTCCGAATTGGTAGAGAGGATCTAGGGCGAGAGAGCTAACGATACAATTTGTGGCCGATGGCTTTATGTGCCTTCCGGAGCACGGAAACGCTCACATTTTCTTTCACATTACGCCCGCTGTGGCTCAACTCGGCCAATCACTTCAGATAGACACTAGCTGCAAAACTATAAACGCTTCACGAGTCTAATATGTCATATTTGGCACTAGCTGTACTCATAGCTTCGCTTGCATTCGCTTTCCCCTGCATAGCTCCCACACAAATTTTGATACCATATTCCAAAGGAACCCTGCTATTATTCGGGATAAAAAGTATCCCAATTTTCAATCCGATATTTAAGAACTAACTTCTTGAAGTTTCATCAAAATCCATCTACGGGATTTCACAAGGTGTGCGTTCAGACAGACAACAGTCAATAATGTGCGTTCAGACAGACAACAGTCAAAACAGAGTCAATAATTCTCAAAGAAATGTTTTCGTGTTCTATATTGTCATTAGAGTGCTCTCTCATTAAAATTTTGGAAAACTAATCAATGTACAGAATAAATGCCCTTTGAGTTTAATTACAGTACAGAATAGAACAGATTTATCCGTTAATGGACTCCATAACTAAGCACGGTCTTTCTTTCTCTCGTAAGCCTGGCGCAGGTAGCAGATACATACATGTATGTTATTTAAGCTGCCAAATTACAGCTAAATGTACTAAGAAAAGGATCCGAGATATATATATTTATGATGAGCCATATCATTCACCGTTTGATACCCGACCCTCCAATTACCTTCGATTGATAACGTCCGATCTCGTCCTGTCACGGATCAAGTTTTGTCCACTTCACGCCCTCACCGTTAAGATTTCTTTTATTTCGCCATGACGTATTTGACAGATTTACCCCGAAATTCGCGTCAAAAGATTTTATTGACCGGTTATTATTTTATTTTATCGGGCCTCGATCTTATTTCATAGACCCTAAGACCGAGTTACGATTTTTGTCCCACGATTATTGGGGTCAAATATTCGACCGATTTCTAACGTTTTATTGAATAGTATTCGGGGACTTATGGGATTGTCGTAAAGGGTATGAGGCAATTCTTCGTGCCAATCTTTGTTGTGGATTAACTTATGTGTTGACTGATTCGTTTGGAACACATTGCCGTTCTTTATTCGTAGGCGTTAGAACAACCTCGCGGCTTTTTTACTTACTGTTCATGTAGTTGATTTTGTCACGATGTTTTGTAGCTGAATAATAGTGCTTACATATATTAAGCGGGAAAATATATAAATCAATTTTATTTAATAGCATTAATTTGGGTTCTTTTACCTTTTCTCTAAACGATTTTCGTATCTACTTGCTACAATGCTCGGATTTCGAACAAATAGTGCACAGCGCAAGCAACAATGTACGATGAAATTGGATAAAAATAAAAACTAAGGTAAATGTCGTAGTACTTTCGATCAAATAAAATTACAACGTGATGGTCAAAGCGCCTGGTCTTTTCTCACGAGCTCGAGCTGTATAAAATCCTTTTGCTCGGAACATATCGTTCTATTCTCCCCAAATTGCGTCGGTAGACACGTCCAGGTAATAACGCAATAAACCACTGAGAGGTTTCTAGAAGCGATCGAGTTTTACTTCAACCTATCGAAGAGGTTGTCCTGTGATTTTAGTAGATGGTGTAATCTGTTCATTGGAAAACAGACCTTATTGCGTGGGCTTTGGTATTACTTTTGTTTGGCTGTAGTGTAGGAGTGATCGACGTGCAATCGGTCAGGGTCCTCGACCGCAGCGTTTTTCGAGAAGCGCTACTCGACGGCGGCCATCACTACTTTGTGTAATTGAAAACTCCACGTGCACTTGTACTGAACACCCGCTCACAAATAAATCTTTTATAGTACTGGATAATGGTTTACATACGAATCTGTGTAAGTACCTACTACTAGCAGAGGTTATTGTTTATTCACCATGCTTCAGATTAAGTTTTTAATACTATAGGCCGGCCTACTTCGACAGGCCGGTTGATCTAGTGCTTAGTGAACCTGACTGCTACACTGAAGGTTGTAGGTTCGATTCCCACTGAGGTCAAATTTTTCTGTGATGACCAGGAATGTTTGTTCTGTGTGTCTTAAATTTTTGTATAAATACGTATTAAAAAAAAATTATCAGTTGTCTGACCACATTGTACAAGCTAACGCTTAGTTTGGGGTCAGGCCGTGTGTGACTTGTCCATTATTGATTTGTTTTTATGGAATGGAATACGAGTCGCGTTTCGCCTCGTCCTTTTTAATTCATACCGCGAAAGAGTGGAATAAGTTGCCCGTGTCGATATTCCCGTTTGATTAATGTCTTTAAGTCAAAAGTGAATCGGGTCTTAATAAGTTAGTGTGCTTTATTATTAATGTCTTTGTGTGTATATTACAAAGAAACCTTATAATTTTCTTTACTTTTCCTTAAAATGCTTGACATTTTGTTGACTACAGCATTTGTTCCTCATTATAGTTATCTAAAAACAGGGTAGTCTAATAAAAGTGAAAGTAAGAAAAAGTAGGTATAGTTCTAAGAAAATTAATAAACATTTAAACAAAAGTCTTATTTGAGGAGTAGTTACGAGAAGCAATAGGTTTATTATATTATTCTTATATTTATCAGAAAACATTTTTACGCACATATTATTACCATTTTTGTCCAACCCTGGACATGAAAAAATACATAAATTATTGAACAATTTCTCACATATATGTTATATATTAATATCAGTCTTTAGCGTTACGTTACGACTATTTTATTCGAAATTTGAAGTTTATTCGAAATTTAAAACCAAATTCAAAAGTAACTTAGTCCAAGCGCTCACGTATGCAGTGGGTTTTACCCATTAGCTAATCCTGTAGCTTACCTCTTGTACTAATGCAAAGGTTCGCTTCGTTCGAAAATAACACAAAATAATACGTCACATGCAGCACATACGTCGTTTTCCCCTCTAAAAGCTCTCCTTTGTGATGTTCTGTTGAGTCGCTTTTTGAAATACAAATGACGGTATTAAATTATAATACTTCAATGAATTATTCGACGAATAGCTTTTACAAATAATTGTTCATATTACCATTTAATATTTCCATGTACGGTGCACTACGTTATTAGTTTTCATTAGAAAATATTTCTATATGTACTCAAATTTTGATGAATTTTCATGGAAGTCCCTATATTGTAGTATATGTAGAAATTTAATTAAGTTATTGACACCGTTTATATTAAAATTCATATGTTTTCAAATAGGATTATACATTGATTGTTATTATATGTTTTGAAGTATGTATGTCGTTGATAAATATATATCGTGAGTACTTTTTAACAGTTAATTGTACACAGTACATGATTTAATTTTAATTGTTTCCTTATTTATACATTTTTGTAATTAATTTTGCAATTAATGTAGGGACTAGTTAACTTTTTGACTTTCGTGAAGTGAGATTTTTAAGACGAGAGAAATTATGATTTGAAAAAAGCACAACTTTTATATAAAGGCTATTTATTACAAAATAAACGATTATGTATAATAAGTGCTTACTAACTGAAAAGATGTGCCGATGAGTTTCTTTCGCCGTTACTTCTACTCAAAATAGCACCTTTTCGAAATGGTGGTAGATAAAAAAATGTTGATGTCCATAAGTGTATTTTTAATACGTGAATAAATTAATTTAGACTTTGAAAACTTAGGTCATATATAATTGACATATAGGCTGTAATTTAAATACTAGGTCCACATTGCGTAGTCGTATCAACAGAATTAATTTTATAAAGTTTCATTGCAAAACAAATATAATTTATCACGCCCATTGGTGCATTTTACTTTCTACAAAGCGGTTGTTGTGCCATAATCCGTTCAAATGTCTTTATACTTCTTTTCATAATGAGTCTGTGGAGAATAAAAATGTGTATCGTATTTTGAATAACGAAGCCGCGGTAACTCGGTATACATATATGTATGTTGTACAACCGGGGGGCACGTAAACTACGGAACGATAACTCAATACAACCGATTGCATGAAATTTTCACCAATATGTTCTTGTATATCTGTTTAACATAGTTTGTTATATATAATATATATACCGATATAGGTGAAGAAGTTTGTTTATTTGATTGTTTGTTTGAACTTGCTAATTTTAACAACTATCGGATCCATTTTAATAATCTTTTGGTATTAGATAGTCCATTTACTTAGGAAGGCTATAGGGTATATAACATCACGCTACGACCAATAGGAGGTGGGCATTAATGTGAAATACCAAAAAAACGTGAAAAAATATTGTATTTCAGAGCTTAGTAAGTTTTTTCTTCAAATGAGCGCGGGTGTAACTGCGAGGCACAGCTAGTATTGTTTATGTTCGTAACAGTCTTACGACTTTTTAATACGTGAAAACAAAATTAGCGTCAGAATTTTTTTGTGTAGTCACCAGACTAATGATAAACATACATACATATTTTTAGGTACATACGTACTCTTATAAATAGTTTTTTCACCAAGACAAAGAACCATTCTTGTTCATCAAAGAAAAAAATATTCTTAGTGGGAATCGAATCCTTTGGCTTAACAGTTAATTAACTGATAGACAGAAATAATATTTATAAAAAATCAATCATAAATACGTGAAACGAAAAATGTACTCTTTTTTACGAATGTTAAACTCATAAATTACAGTTTTTATGGAGGAGGACTGCAGCAAATTTCTATTTAATATGAAAACGTTAAATTTTAACGTTAATATGAATACTACATTAAATCGCACGAAACATTACGCACATTACTACACATTTGGTACATATTAAGGTTGAATTTCAACCACGGAATCTGCAGTTATATATTAATATAAATATCTATGGTCAACTCACACACGGCCATCTGATCCCAAACTAAGCGTTAGCTTGTACTACGGTGATCAGACATCTGATAAAAATACATTTTAAAATACATACTTATACAGATATTTACACCCAGACATACAGAACAAACATTCCTGCCCATCACAGAAAAGTTTGACCTGAGTGGGAATCGAACCCACGACCTTCGGTATATACTGACCAGTATACTAATCGGCATGTCAAAATATTTCACCCTTGATCTGATATGAATAGATGTTAAATAATATATAAATGAAACCTTTAAAAACTTCGCACAGAGAACAAAATAGTGCCATATTTTTAGTCTGCTTTAGTTGTGGCAACCAATATTCTGTTAACTGTTATTGCACAGGTCGGCAACCTTTTCTTATATGAGGGCTGCAAACGTTGTACGGATATAAGTGCGGGCCACGTTCATGTGTCGCCGTCGGAAGGATCACATGTAGCGTCAAGTTGCGTAGTGTTAATGTGCCGGTGTGGGCCGCACAACAGCAAAGGAGTCGCATGTGGCCTGCGGACCGCGGGTTGCTGATCTCTGACACAGAAGAATTTACGCAGATTTTGTATTGGCGAAGTGGGTTTTAAAAAAGAAAAGTGTTTTGTTCCTTTTAATTTGAATGAAAGAAAATTATTTGTTTTGCTCGTAAGTGATTTATTTAGCAAGTTTAGAGACAGTTTTAAGATATCGTCCTGCCCGCGGGAATTCCTTTTCAGAACCCCCAGAAGTTGGATAGTATTTTATATTAATACTTCTCTTAACCAAACTGGGTGAAGACGGATAATTAATTCAGGTATAATTAATGTGCAAGGGGTAAAAGGTTTGAAGATTATTACTACTAAGTTATAGATGAAAAATATTAGTTAAATAAATTGTCTTTACAAAAATTACTACAAATTTACATGTCCATCATATTAATAGACTCTGACTCAAAAATACCCCAAATTACATTTTTATTGAATCGAATAGTGCTGACATTTAAACAAAAATAGTTCGTATAATAATAATAACAATTTAGTTAATAAAAATCACTGTTCTGTAATTAATTTTTGATCAATCAGGATGACTGGTTAGGTTCTATTTCATTCCCATAACTGTTTATTGTTGACAGCAAATTGTAAAATAGTCTATTGTAAAACTGTAAAACAAATATTTCGCGGTATAAAAGTATTATATTATAACATGTAAAATTGATCCCTAGCGGAACTACAACGTAGCACCGTAGCTCCGTAGCGGCGTAGCGATGTAGCACCGGCGTAGCGACTACCCTCACTCGTAGTAAATCTTTTAATCTCTTTACAATGGTCCAACGTCATAAATTTGACATCTGTGACTTTTTTATTACGATATTCGAATACGTGTCCCTCCCCATGGTACGATAAAATCGTATTTTATGTGTCCGACTCCGTCAGTTCATTATTTCACTCCGTTTTATCTATTAAATTGACATTTAAACCATATCGCTCGTTGTATGCGAAATCAATCAAAATCGCTTTTAGAATTTAAATACCTGTTTCATTTATCACATGAACTAAACGAGCGTTATTAGAAAGAAAATACGCAACGCCGTCAATAGGTAATTTTTCTTAACGCTACAAAAATATTTCTAAGATATTTTTAATACACAAAAAAAGTTCTTTCGATCGCACAATAGATACCTGAGGTTCATGTTCACATTGTTATTTCAATATATTTTCCTCAAGTGGTCCTATTTAACGTCGCAATGGAGAGGGCCTCGATGAATAGATAATATCCATCTACCCTACCATGAGTTGACGAATCTCGAAATTTTGCAAACACCGCTCTAATAATACTCATCTTTTGAATTTTTGTCATGATAGAAATTTACCTCGATGAATACTTTTATTGCTTAGTTAACTAAACTAATTTATAATATTTATTTTCGCGTCAGTAGAAGGTATAATGGTTTGGCGAAATAATGGTTATTTGCAAATTTCATCACAAATATAATTATCGTTTAGTAATTATCTTAAACGCTCATCAATCAACCCCTATAGTTAATTATTTTTAATTTAATTTTTAATTTCGACAAGAAAGGGTTGTTGTATGAATATTTGTTTGTCATCATCATCACCATTCAATTAAACTTCTAGAGAGCTCAGGTGTCCTGCGAGATTAATATTTACAGAATAAAGAAAGAAGTTATAGGAACATTTAAAATGCAAACCAATTCTCAGGGATGGGATATCACACTGTCTTTTGATGTAGTCTAATGTATGATCTATGTATATAGACGGGTAATTCGGGTATAGACGGGTAATTTGGTCGAAAAACCGTTATAACCATGAACAAATTGAATCACACGAATAGCTTATTAATACTTTAATTTGTAGAATTTACTTAAACATTATTATGATTATGTCAATGTGGATAATATTTTTATATATTCATTGCATGTAAATAAATTTTAAATGCATTTAACTTATTTATACACTCTTTCTAGAAATGAACTCTTAACTGTGATAAATTTCATACATCCTACATCTTCGTTTCTTAAAAAAAGGGTTCAAAGTTTTTCCTTTCTCTATAAATAGGTATCGTTTCAGCGGCTTCCATCACAATACTATAATAGACCTATGTATGAAACCGACCTTAGACACGCCCTTGCTACAGCTGGAATAACGCGATTGCCCATCACGACAGTCGCAGTCGCAGTCGCCTACAATTATATTGTACCTTCGTGTACCTTTATCAAACCATCCCGTCAAAAATGTTTCGCTAGACGGAACACGATCGGTTTCGTATGAAATTGTTCCTGAAAAATATTTGTAAATGTTATGAATTCTATCAGTCACATCGTCATAAACTAACGAATAAATAATTTTAATACATCTTTTATTAATCTTGAAGTAATGGGATGTGTACAAGATTTTATCCCAATGTCATTAATTGATATGCCATTTGCATATTTTAATGTCATTTTCATTTACCCGCCGTTCTCATTTACCCCACTGTTCCGTAATAATGTCTAGCAGATGGCGTACTTTATAACAGAATCAGGTAGGCCTATCAAAACAATTTATATATTTTTTTATAAATTGTAATAATCACAAACTTTATAATTATTAATTTACAATTGTTTACCTATGATGCCAAGATTCACGAATAGCGCGCTCCTAGCCTAGTTCTCGGAAGCTTGCCAAGACACTTCCCAAGTCGAGTGTGATCAGACTCCACCTACCTTACGTCCCGCCCATCTTCATACTATCATTGTGTCCTCTATCGCAAATTAACGATCAACGTGAGGGACCGTCGTTCCACCCGATGAGTTTTAGAGAATGCCAAGCAAACTCATATTTCCTAAAGGATAATGACTTCGTTACATGCGTTTATAAGGCAATATAAATGACCAGTGAATTAGACGTAATGTGTCTCTGTTTCAAGCTATTGTATGAGTGTGTTACTTTATTATCGTACGGCTTTATCTCTGAAAGGGATTCGTCTGCTTCATTGACTTGATTTGCTGTCGTAATGGCTCTCATTTTAAAGTACTGTGATTGTTTTGATGTCAAAATAATTTAACAACTAATAGACATATAGTATAGCTATGCCTAGTCCACGATTCGAAAATAATGACAGAATTTCATGAAAGAATTATGGTTAGTGTATGTCTGAATGTCACTGTTTTCTGGTTCTTCCGAAGCAAAGCGAGGGCAGTTAATAGTAATTTATAAATGTTGACTAACACAACACAACACAATAATTATAAAGCCAATTTACTCTTATCTGTATATATGTATGTACATTCATTTGTGTTAAGTGGTCGTATAACTTCAGAATGAATTGCCTGATTGCGATCGTATATAGTCATACCAAATGTTTCATCGACGTATTATCCGATATCAAATAACATTCGACATGACGCCTTGTGCACTAATAATAGTAGTTTTTAATAATTACATGCTGAAGTTTAGAGGACCATAATTTGATAACTAAAATATCTGCTCCGCTTTATTTGTATTCAGATGAATTAAACGTTTCATCAATACAGGTAATAACCAAGTTATTTATATTAAAGTATACAGATCAACATATATCAGACATGGTATTTAAATGTATGTATATGCGAAAGTTTGTACTGTAAGCATAATATACATATACTTCCATCTCGTGGTGCGATCATCTACGAGGGAACTTACGAAGGTAACAAAAATACACTCCCAGTTATTGCGACACTTTCTTAATGCTGATTTTTTCTTTTCTCCAACTCGAGCATTTTATGCTCATCCTCGAAACTTTAGCAATCCACTTATATCAACCGTGAAACGCTAAGCAAATACAAAAACTTTTCATGTTTAATCTGCACGCTTTAAGAATCTTTATTGAAATATTGCGCCGGCGGTTACTTTAAATAATCCGGCGAGGCATAATTTTTATTTATATACGATATTAAGGGAAGATTTTGTATTAGGAAGATTTGCGACTGAGATTTCCAATCTCTTAAGCCCTCCTTTTTCACACGTTTCCATATGAGTTTTGCGGACAATTTATTGTTGCGGTGTTCCCGCTCCCTATACGATTCTTCATAATACGTTGTATAACTTTGCTCTTGTATACGGCTTTAAATTTATGCAGATAGATAGAATTTTGAGAGAGCAATAAATACAAGGCTTACCTGCTTAAATTGTAAAATGTCTGGGAGCTTCCTCCCAAAATTTATTTGATAAATGTATGAGTGAAATACATAATTCGGAGCGTCCTCCTGCGATACCCATACATCGGCAGTCAACGTTTTGGCGCGTTGGGAATTCTTATCTTTCAAACGCAGCACTTTGATTACGAAAGAAAGGAATATTTTAAGGAAGGTTTCGCGTGCTTCGTGTTCTCTAACATCTTCTCTTATGTCTGTCGTGTTTGTTTATTTTAATATCAAAAGTAAGTGTAACCTTGTCTAACGAGAAGAGGGTAATCCTCTCGTGTCCAGATGTATCTTCCTCTCATACACAAGAAGTATCCTCCAATTTTATAACATTCCTTTGGAACATTTTAAATGAGAATATTACTTCGCTTTACTCTTGGCGTTTACTCTTGGCGTTTTAAGGCTAATTTGGGTAAAATAATATTCCGTATCGTGATTTATAATTCAAGACATTTTATTATTTAATGTACCGTCCGGGAGGTGATACGATTGTTCTAGAAATGAATGAGGGGTCCAATTTGACATCTGTCAAACCGCATTCATTAGTAAGGTTTTCTGATAATATCTTTCACCCTTTCGTTACGGGTGCGCCTGTCGCTGAAGAGTGGAGGTCTGGAGAAGGGCGTTGAGTTTTCTCAGGAAATTTATTTCGATCATTGAAATCGGTCCTGCATCGATCGCATCTCCTCATTGCCATCATTTATTCATTACCCCATGAATACTTAAATCCAATCGTGAGCTAAGCAAGCTACGTTGCTTAATGGTATTGTAGTCATTTTGTCTTCTAGTTAATAGATTAGGGTTGGTGTGGAGTGTGGTCTTCTTTTGTTTATTCTCATCGTTGTATATTTAGCGATATAGTTATAACTTTGTCATATGTTCATTGCCTGGTGCCTCGTTTTGATTGTCAGTGATTGAAAACGTTAAGCACTGTCAGGCACAAGTCACTAGTAGGTTGGGCGGTGGTAAAACTTTTATGAGCGCTTCCGTGCTTCGGAAGGCACATGAACCGACCGGACGTTAGTCTCGGTTGTTACCGTTACATACATATGTAGGTCACTTAAACATTTCGAAAGCCATCGAGCGGCATAAAATCTTCCGGAACGTGGGCCACTAAATCCACCACCAGCCCGCAATGAAGAAGCATGGTGGAGTATGCTCTAAGCTTCCTCAGTGGGAATGTTCGGTGCTCAGTAGTGGACTATCAATGGGTTCAACATTGCTTGTAAAATATTTATTTATCTCAAATCTTATGATATAATGTCCCCAACAAAAACTACACTGTAAAATAAATAAAATGGAGGATTTTATATTCTAAATTTACTACAATACATTTAAATACAGCCCTAAATCCTATAGAATCGTATGCCGTGGCTTTATTTCTCGTATCATGTGATATAATGCAATTATCGTTCTACTACTACTAAATCTAAGAGTAATATTATTATTGTGTGTGCGTCAATATACATATAAAATGTTTACCACTACTGGTCACCCATCCTGACCCAGCAGCGCCAGCTATTACTTAGCTTAAAAATATCACTTACAATGAACACAAGCAAGTCACGAACGCCTGCCAAACTACATTTATTTCCTCCGGTACCATTATTCCTTTCAACTTCCCATCCCAATTAGTTAAGTATGTGAAAGATATCCTCGTATAAGATATAATTAATTATTGAAAAGATATGTCTATACAACGATGTGTACCTTTCAGCGGTGCGGTCGGTCAAGTATTTGTGCGTTGAGTAAACACTCGTGGTGTACGCCGATATTAAATGAAGTGGGGCCTTCAGGATTTTGCTTCATTAGCAAAACTATGTATGTATATTGGCCATGACTAATTAGCTTCGAACTTCGTGCGAGTATTAATGGCTAAAATTTACTTTAATTGAAAAGTTTATCAAGACTTTTCTTACATCCAACTAATATTATTAATTTGAAACTTCCTTGGATGTATGTTTGTTACTCCTTCACGCGAAAACTACAGGACTTGTTACTACTAAATTGTTCATAGTCCAGAATAACACATAGACTTTTTATCAGAGAACGGGGAAGAAACAGATGTGGTTGATGACGTAGCATTCTCACTCCAATTATTATCTCAACATCTTGAGAACCTCGTACTATGTAGGTTTTGGTATATACTTTTCCAATTTCTCCACATTTTTTGGTCATTCTTCTTTAGTCACTCGTTCAGGAGTTGCATGTTGTTTGTGAATCTAGGGTACATTGGTGTCTTTATTGACCCAGGGTTCAACGATGTGCTGCTTCTGTTTTTCTTGTCTTTCTATCCATTCTCCATCACTAATTTGTCCGTTAACGTTTGTTACTTCTGAAGTCTTAATATCTCTGAGAGCTAACAGTCAGATCAGCAGTCCACCAGGTCTGTTTATAAAAAAGTACATGTTACTTCTATACGACAATCACTTAAGGAAATACAAAATATAAAACTATGTATCCGGAGTCTCATTCCATTCCCCAAATGTTAGAAGCGCGATAAAGTTTACGATTACAGCTTTTATGTAGTTCGCAGGAGGTATTAGTAAGGGAGCACACTATAAAATCGAAAACACTAACCATAAATTTCACACAACTTCTTTCTAGTACCGTTGGAGCTATATACATACATTCCAAAATTGAGATGTAAATTGAAGTTATACATGTACTAAAAACAAAAGAAAGTATAAAAAATCACAATATAATTCTAAGTGTAAAAAGTCTTTTTGCGAGACATGTAATTTAACTGGAAAAATAATCTTATATTTTTTTGAGTTCGTGTGTTTCGTGTATTTTAAACTTGCAAAAAAATATTGGTTTACACGATTTGTAATGTTTGTGAGACACATTAATAAAATGCGTGCTTATGTATTAATTAATCAATTAATTCTGGCATAACATATAAGTATACCTTACAGGACATATGTATATATACAAATAACTTACAGAGTAACGTACAATTTTATAAAAAAATTATATCTAAATCATTTAAGTCCGGGGAACCAAGAAAATATGATAAATCATTGTCTTTGGGTACTCACGATATACTTATATTTAACATATTGATATTTCTACACCGTTGCTTCGACGACACGGCTAAACTTTAGTATATCATGACCACGGTCCGTGCAACTAAGTTGAAATTTCGGCGTATCAAATACATACATATATATCGTGAGTACTCTTAAGACAGTATGTGTATACAGTCCCCATGAAACTACTCTTGAATCACTAGTTGGGAGGCCTAACTTTGCTCGCCTCCTAACATTATTTTAACCCAAGTTTTTAATATTCTTAAAAACTTAAAACGCATTTTTCCACAAACATCAGTGCAACCCATAACTGTCCCACGGCTGAGTGAGGTCCTCCACTCACAATGTGAAGGGTACAGACCACAGTCCACCACATTGGCTAAGTGCGGATTGATAGATAAATAGGAGTTCATGATTAAGTGTCCAGAAATCTTACCTAGAAAACCTTTTCTAGAAGCTCGTTACATGATTTTTCTTGAAGCTGATTGGGTACCCAAGCTCATTTTAAAGTATTTATAATAGCTACTATTATCCTATAAACATGAGTTACATATGTAAAACCAATTTTTTTCTAATAACCCCTGCTTACCCTATACGTGACAAAGCTAACGTGACGTCGTGCTGTGAATTTTGCTACGTGTCGCTCTGCTGACCTGCATGTTGCCTACCAATAGAATCACATGCTCAGCGAACTCCGACGCGAGCTACTTCACTTTGCAATATTATAGCTTTTATAAAATATTATTACATACATATGTATATTAGTACCTCACACCTTCTTTGATAGTAATAGTTGGATAGACTTAGCAAACCGACTTTCTTCGAATGTGGTTTTTATAATTTATACAGACTTGTTTTAACAACGCCATCTAGTTAAAAATATCATAACTAATTATTACTAACGCCTTAATAATGTTAAAATAAATCATTATAAAATAATTGGTTGCCTTAGATTCTGAACCTAAGTTTTACCCGCAAACAACAAAGTAAAATACAATTGTAGGAATTACGTATTTTTTTATTAATTAAATGATATTTTTACGTTTGCCCTCGATGATTGTGTAATCGTAATATGTATAATATGGCATCATCGGCTATAAACGTTAACTAATAGATTTTAATGTAAATAGTGTATAAAAATGTAAAAAAATATATAATTTTTATTAAAAGGCAGGCTGTTTGAAACAAAATCCTTTGCCTTCGCATATTGTATAGTCTGTGGTAAGATCAACTGTCAATTACAATTAGTTTTTTCTGTCTACGATTACTTGAGGGTATCATAAACGATTGTTACAAAGCAAAGTGCAAATTAAATTTTGTGTAGTGTTCTTGTGCTGTGCGTTAAAAAAAATATCGCTTTTAATTCGTGTATTACTTTGTTAGTGCAAAAATCTTATTTCGCGTTCAAAATGGTTTTTAGTTTACGTGAAATTCTATCTCGCCTGCGATACATCCACGACGAAAGAGATTGTTTGCATGATGACGAAGAGGTAAGATTTAGCTTTGATATTTATAAACTTAAGTTGTTTACATGAGCGGAGTATGTTACTTTGATATTTGTGTGTGTAAAAATATTCTATAAATATTATAACAAGACTCATACTTTGTTGATTGTAAACAAATATTTTTGACATTGTGTCAGAAAGTTTATTTTGTTATTTTCTTGCTGTTGTGTCAATAGTTTAATGTTTATTATTTTTTATAAAGTAAGAATTCCTTAATCATTAGACATTACCTCCTAAACAAAGTCTTACTCGGCCGGTATCTTACATAAAGCCGCAAATTAATTTGTTGTGTTAAGCAAAACAGTACTGATATCTATATTTAAAACCCTAGTGATTTATGGATAAAAAGTACTTATTGCAGACTAATCTATCCCTCTGCCTAATTTCATTCAGATCCGTTTGGTAGTTTTTGCGAGAAAATATTAACGAGAACTAAAAAACCGAGGACTTTATTTGTAAATGAAATCTTTAGTAACGATTTCTTGACCCATAAAAAGTTAATTTTAATTATATTTGTGATGTTTATAGTAATATTCAAAATAAATATGTCTTATAAACCAAAAGCTCGCTTATAGTAAATCAATAAACAAATCTAAGTACTAATGACATTATTAAAATGAATAGCAAAACATAACACGAAAATCAATTTCCCATGATAATGCCTTTTGTCTTTATGGACAATATCAATAATCGGCTTTTTACAAAATTGCTCATTATAGTAAAACAAATTTCAAATGGTTCTGCCCAATAATGGCCCACTACTGAACGTACTCGTGACTAACTGCCTGGGCATACTACCAGGCGTCTCCAGTGCGGATTTCATATTAGGTCACGAGTTAATGAATCATCAATACTGCAACCCATTTATGTCCCACTATGTGTGCCAGAGTTCCCCACGCTGGCCAATCGTGTATTAGAGTATTCATGTCTCCTCTCATGTGAGGGGTAGATACCATAGTCCACCACGCTGGCCAATTGCGAATTAAACTTCTTCTGGACTTCTTAGTTAATGAATAGTGTTACGAAAAACTGAGACATAAACACGTATTCTTATGTTACACGCGAACCACTCGCACTGCCCTCAAACAAACAATGTGCTCTCTCTGGAAACGTAACCATTCAGTGATTAATGTACCAACGTGACGTTGCACCAAGACCACCCAAACCAAAGTTCAGACAGACAGTACTACATCTGTTAGTTTCTTTGTTGTAGTTAGTGAGAAGAGTTTTTTGGGTGTCTATTTTGTATGTAAGTCGGTTCTTTTATTGTTATGTTATTTTTATAAAACTATGTAGGTTCTTTTTAGCTTCGCCCGTTTGATTTTTATAAAAAAATTGTGGTTATTAATTCCGGTATCTTTAGCAGTGTAGTGTACCGCTTCCTTGATTTGTTGTCTTCCCCGCGAGTAATTTTAATCTCACAAAGAAAAGAAGAAGAGAAGAAAGACAAGAAAATAATACCAGATTGCAACAACATTACTTAGCAGTTTATAAAAAATGATCGTACGCATAAATCAAACGCCACTGCAAGGCCGGAAATTGATATCGCTGTCTCTCTCGAACATATGTTAACTGTGCCGTATGCTTCTCGTAGCCCGGAAGATTTTGTCGCACCACCGAAGCAACAGGGAGTTGGGCAGGATGGATGGATAGATTGTTATAGGCGTGGATATCGTCGTTTTGGGGATGGCAGGATACATACATATGTATAGGCGAAACGACTCACGTCCAAAATGCGACGGAGAAACATGGATACTTTCTTAGGTAATTTGGTTATAAATAATGTCAATATGAATTTAGAAATAAGTAATTTAATAAATTTAAGTAATTTAATAATTTTTTTTTTGATAAACAGACAGAAAGATACAATCCCACTTAAAAATTTAAAGGTAAAGGTTAATATAAGGAAAAATATGTATTTACACTATTTGAACTAATTTAAATAAATGTAAATAGGGCCTTCCTTTGGTGCAGTACCCAAGATGCTGGCAGCGTTTCCTCTCTGTATATACGAGTACTACATATGTTGTATATTTACCAGTTATCTGATCTGATGTATATGTATATTGCAATAAAAGGTGCCAGCCCTAGTGTCGTTGTTATTTTTTACATTTTATCTTTAAATTTTTCTCAATTTCTCTTAAAAGAAGTATATGGATCTTAATAATAAATAA
>DWJZ01002047.1:0-20748 GCA_018249125.1 Asbolis capucinus
CTGAAAAACAATTTTACAGTAGTACATTATGACAAATAAATTTTAGTAAGTTAAAAAATCCCTAATGCAAAATTGTGTTTTATAAGATTGTAGGTTCCCCAGAGGTGACGTACACTTTTATATGGTAAACGGATGAAACTTGGCAGAGCGATAGATTAGAGCTTGGAATGACACATAGGCTACTTTTTATCAACAGCTAACGCGGGCAAAGCCACGCGAAGAAATTAGTGATAAATTAAAAGTTTAATGTTAAATAGATATTGTTTATTATCTTTGATTGTAACGTAAATTAGTTTTAATTACTGTATAATTTTTTTTTTAATTAGTCACTTGAGCAAACATTAATACCAGGGTTATTGGCAATGTTACACCGGCCTCGAAGGAATTCTCTTTGTACACTTTTTCGTACTCAAAGGGTAAAACAAGATCCTATTACTAAGAGTCCGCTATCCATTTATTCATTACAAATTTTCACAGATGATGTTTTTCTATTTCCACTATAATAAAAAATCCTAAAAAACAGATTAAAATAAATATTTAAAGGGGGCTCCCATGATACAAACGTAATTCTTTTAATTGATTGAAATATTCGTAGAATTAAATATTCACAGGATATTTAGTTATGTACAGTTTAAAATAAATAATTGAATTAAGAGAAAACAAATACTTAAGGTGGACTCCATACAACAGAAATGACTTTTGGTAAAGGTATTTTTTGATAATCTTAGGGACTGGCCGGTTTTTAAGGACCCCATCTCAAAGCGTGCCAGGCATAGCTAATGAAGCCGATTCCACAATTTGCAAGTAAGTGGCATAAAAGATCATACGCCAAGCCAAGCAGTCTGTGCCTGCCAAACCACTCTTTGTATCTTAGCTCGCATTAGTGGAGTAAGTTTGTTAAAATAACAACAGATCAAAGAATGTTTGTACACACTCGAGATATAAGACCAATATTCGATAATTTGATAGCGTTAAAATTTAAGTTAAGTATAAAAGTAAAGGAGCTATGTTTTTTAGAGTTTATGTAAAAAATAACAAACATAAGAATTAATGAACTGATGGCAAATGGACGCGGTAGCCCGTAGTGGTTATACCTAGGAATCGCAGAACGATTGCGCCAGGTCATGAAATTTTTTCTAACATTTGCTCCACTAATATTTTTATATCTATGATGTAGACAGGCTCCTCGAATCCTGAAATCCATGTCATGAACACAGACATGCGAACAAAGCCCCATCAGAAGCTAGTATTACAATTAATTTACAGAGACAGTCTCCAGCGCTTCTGTGAGATTCGTCTTGGCTGGGGTCCAACTTCGAAAGCTGTAGCGATGAAAATTTACATGCGTGTCTCTGAACGTACAGTCGAATGCATTATCTCAGTCATTTAAAACTAATGCTATAGATTTGGAAGACGAAGAGACTGTACACTTGGCTAAATTCGTATCCCCTTACGATGTAAACGCCTTTGTTTGAGGTGAAATTCAACATTCATTTTATGTTTTTTGTGCACTAATTATTTGTGAAACATAAATTGCATAGCAGCTTTATTCAATTTATTCATGCTTTTCGAACTTCGTTTTTCTCTATGCTGTTATCGTGAAGCGGTGCCATTAATAAATGAGAAAACTTTAAAATAATCGAAATTGAATTTCATAATTTGGACATTGACAACGATTGTTATTTGGGTTCAAGGGACATAGTTCTGAGACAGACGAACAGACAGACAGTAAATATATTCTATGTAATAGTATTCCTTTTATACAATTTGTACCATCCTTATTCACACATTCCATGCCTTAAAAAATGTCATAAGCAATTGACCGAATTAAGCAATGGAACGTTTGGAAGTAAGTGGCAGACCGCTAATGCAGAAATATGAGTGCTTACTTCGGAAATTACATTCAGCCGTTGGTATCTATTGTTGTCACTGGACGGCAAACGTTAAGTAGCAGCCTGCAGCTCAACAAATTTCAGTTCCTTTGTTTGCCAGAAGCCCCTCAAACGCATTGTAGTCCAGGTCTCCGCACTGAAGGAAAGTCTCAATTCTCAGAAGCCATTAGTGTACAGTTATGCTTTTAAATATTTTTTTACCAATCTATCATGAGGAGCAGTCCATCTGCTTCACACGACTGTACTCCGAAGAGACGTTGACCTCGAATGCACGTCTAGCCAAATGTCGGCGTGCCGAACTCTTGCGTCGTTAGCACACGTAAGTACAAACGATCGCTATAAATCCAAGCGAAATATACCAAATGTATGCATACTTGTTACGTAAAACAAAAATGTTCAACAGGTTTGGCCTAATTCCAGGAAAACAAATATCTATGTCATGTGAACTCTTTCTACGCGTCGTAAGAGCGCGCTGATTAAAATGAAGTGCGGAATGGTTGGCTTCAGCACAATAATCGATGCAGAATATGGTGGTCTCCTCATCGCTGAGGATTTCTAGAGCGTGCTTAACCACTCTGTTGTAGGGTGGATTGGTGAAAGGGTTATTGGCATAACAACTGTGTATCAATCGAAACTAATGGTTTTAGTTCAAAAGGTATCTGAAGTACGGAAGCACTCAAGGAATGTAGCAAGCATTTCTAGCGATCACTCATCCACTTTCTGACCGCGTTGCATCTGTTTAACTTACAAGCAAAGATCGACGCAAGCTGACAAAATTTTTGCCGACTATGAGCGCCTTTTTTCTTCTATTCTATAGTATTGGGTAATCTTTGACAAAGGGTTTTAGGTTGAATAACTACTTACCAGAATTACTCAGATGGAGTGATTATGTAAAACGGTCAAAGACTACATGGCCCATACTTCAGGTTCGCAAAATTATTCAAAACTTTGTTCCTGAACGTTAAATTCAATTCGATATAAGATTTACCATTGCTACTAAAATGTAATATTTCACAGACTATCCCAGGTAAATAACTAAATCTACTGGCTTTGTAAAGGTACGAGAGACTAGATCTCAAATTTATTAAAAAGGATGAAAATTGAATAAAAATCCAATCATTCTTGATCCGGACGATAACAAAAACAAATTATGTTTGTGTTTGACCGAGAACGACATTACTGTTAATATTCGGTGTGATGGCTAGTTCAACGGCAATATTTATATTTTCTTTGCCAAGTGAAAATGTGGGTGTTAGTAATATTGTGTTTAGAAAATTTAATTCCAGTACATTTTGCTGCAACGTCTATGAACTTTTTGATTAAATTCAAAAGGAAATGTAAGTTTACACTTAGTTACAGATATGAGTGCCCATAGTTGGTAAACAGTTCATTCAGTTGACTCCCTTGCTTTCAAAACATTAATCTCCTCTTTTTCTCCCCATCTTTTAGTCACCCTCCTTCCCGATCTTCTTCTGTCACCTGTCCTGAAACGGTATGTTATTGTTGTATCTAGGCGCAGTTTGAGATGTCATTGACTCTGCTTCAGCAATATGCTGCTTCTTTTGTTCACGCTTGTGGGTCTACTACTTCTGACTTGACAGGCAACGTGTCAGTATCCCGCAGTCCATGTTATTTGGATGCGAATCACTTTCTATCAGGTCAGCCGTCTGCTCGTTTGTCTGCATAACATAAAACTGGTCCAGGGTTAACAATGTACATATTTCGGCTTACAACTGAGAAGGCTTACGTGGAGTGGCTAAGGATTACGTGGAGTTGTTTACGTTGTTGTGTCGTGGATTGATGGAAGGGTTTCTCATCTCAAGCGTCGAATGTTTTCCAAACCATCCGAAGGCCTCCGACCCCTAATGACTTTTTAATTAGTGGGCTTTACTATCCAAGACGATGACGGTGATGATGCCAGCAGGTGGGATAGAGGTTAAGCGCTAATGGATAGAAAGTAAAAAGAATTGTAACTGCAACAACCGGGACCAGGGCTTCATGTGTCCTCTAAAGCAAGGGATTGCTAAAGAATTTTATTGTGACTTCTTCCTGTCGATGTAACCAATCTGCTACTAATATTATGAAGTTTTTTGGATGTTTGGATGTATGTATGTCGTTCCTTCACGTGGTAACCGTTGAATGGATTAATTCACATAGGATATACGTTGGTTCCCTGGGATGGTTTGGTCGTTAATATGTTTGGGTTTCTTTTACACGCTAACCGTTAAAGGGACTTAGTTGAAACTTGGCATACAGATAGACCACAGCCAGGAAATTAACATAGGAGGATATTTTATCTCGATTGTAGATTCCCCTGGGTTGATGTGCTGGTTTATATGTAAAATGGACTAAGATGAAACTTGGCACAGAGGAATAACACATTGGCTCAACACATGCCTCAGGCGAAGACGCGGGCAGAAACTGGTAATACATATATAATTCCTCATTCAGTACAGTTCAATGAAAAACCAATTCCTTAACTCGCTCCCGGCGTACGTCCGTCCACAGCATCATGTGTTAAATATTTATCAAATTATTCGCCCAACATTTCAACGCACTGACGGACGAGCAGCAGACTCGTTTACATATCCGCTGTGTAAGTGGAGTGACGAGCTTGAGATGAAGAGGAAATGAGGGGTGAAAAAAGGAATTGACATAGAGTGAAGAAGGCCTAAAAAGTGGGAGAGTTTACCACGAATAGGCTTCACATTAAAAAAGATGTAAAAGAATTGATCGTAGCATCTGATTTTTTCTGCAAATGTATGTGTGTGCATTCGTGCTGTATATACGTATACTTGTGTGCATGTGTCTCACACGTTGGTACGTTTTTCTGTTCCAGTACAGCTACGCAATTACACCATGACCCAGGAACATAATATCTACCACATAAATAACTGGCGTTGGAATCAATTACGACACCACTTACTTGAACATGGAAAACTTGTTTGTAGCAGTTGAATATGCCTGTGCATGTATGTGATTACATACGTTCTGCATAATTATTATCCGACAGCCGGAAAACATGATCAACCATGACCCTAGAACAAAATATCTGCCACATAAATACATATATACCACGAGAATCGAATACGACACCTCTTGCTTCAACATGAACATAGACGATTTGTTTGTAACGACTCAATGTTTCTGCGCATGTTCTACTTACAGGACAGAACCTACCGAGTAAAAGTCAACAATGCTGAAAGTTTCTCAGTCTTGGCAAATAAGAGCACTGCGCAGGACTCAGTGTTAGGGTCTATATTTTACCGTACCTACGTAAATAGCCTCTCCAATGCAATTAAACAGTGTGAGATATATCAATTTGCGGATGACACCTGTTTAGTGGCCAAGGAAGACACTGTAAAAGAAGCCCTAACGGGACTCCAAATTTATCAGATACCTTTCGATATAAGACAACTAATAACATTTAAAAAAATAAAGAGTTGACTTAAACAATATTATTTACACCTTTCAATAAGCAAATACTAATTACAAAACAAAACAAAAATGATGTAACAAAAAACACGCTGTATATAAAGACAAGACAATACAATACATACGAGTTGTAAAGGAACAAGGAACATCAACAAAAGGTTGCTTACTTACCTACCCGCATATTGTTTAAGATTTTTGTAGTTGATTAGCTTAATAAGTTTGTATTGTAGGTATTTACACTAATAAGATTTAACATAATAAGGTAGGTTATCAAATAGAGATTCTTTTGCATTATATGTATGTAGTTGACGTCGCAGGGTGTACGGTAAAACTCAAAAGAGTTTATGTTTACATCCTATCTGTATAACTATAACTAGAGTATTTATCTATGTAACAAATAAATAAATATGTGTACGTGCTGTATATGTATGTGTGTATGTTACCGGAAAATATGATCACCTATGACCCAACAACTCTATCGCATAAATATACGACACCTTTTAATTCGACCTAAACATGAACATAGAATTGTTTGTAACAGCTGAACATTTCTGTGCCTGTTTAAGTGTGCATATGCTGTATATGTGCGTGTTTGTGTATGTGTGTGTTTATTGTCCGAAACCCGGAGTAGGTACGCGATAACCTTTACCAGCCACGTCATGTTGGCTTCACACCGGGTGACTAACGCTGGCATGCCGCCAGTCTCTCGACCTATATACGAACTCCATCTTCCTAGAGACGCTTGACAAACTAATTAGGTTATACCGATATCTTATTTCTTTATATGGAATGTACAATAAATATATAGGCGGAAATAGTCATATTCCAAGACACTTTTTGTTTTAGCTAGTATAGATACATAACACAAAAACACCAAATTTTTGTGGCAATGGGCAGGCCACATAGTTTAACCATAGCTTAACCGTTGGGGAAGAAAGGTCCTCGAATGGAGATCACGTCTTGAAAAAAGGAGCACAGGGCGCCCCCCGACCAGATGGACTGATGACCTAAGGAAAACAGCGGGCAACCGCGGGTTTCAAAGGGCTCAGGACCAGTCAGAGTGGTGCAAATAAGGAGAAGCCTATGTCCAGCAGTGGACATCCAAAGGATGATGATGTGGATGATGATGATGATGATTTGAGAATAAATATTGACTAGTGACGTATCTGTCAGGAATTGAACCAGGAAGCTTTTGATTTGGAAGCAGAAACAATCTTAACCAGGAAAGTGAAATTATAAGCTTTAATTTATTGACCTACAGAAATTTACTGATAACATCTTATTCAGAATATTTATAAAAAGAACCTGTTTAAATGATTCAGATTATTATAAACAGTCTACGGAAATGGTTTCATCTGCTGCTAAATTTCTTCTCCATAAACAGATCTCCATTTGACTCTATGTATATTGGGGAAATTCCAAATCCTTCTCATACCTTCTTTATATCGTATCGAATGTTAATATATAAAGATATATAGTGCTGAATAAAAATGAAAAATCATTGAATCATATACGGTATTTTGTAGTATGGTAGGCTACAAGCTGCTAGTGTTTTGCAAACATGATGAATTCATAATAGAACCTAGCTACACCCGGCGCGCGTTGCTACGCATCAACTCATCAACCACGTGTCCGATCGATATAATATTTGTATCAAAAACGGTTTTCAGAGAATTTTATATAATGTTGCCAGGGACATCGGTTCTCTATCTCTTATCCGTAAAGGAGAAATAATCAAACAATCACTGATACATATGGGCTGAAAGGAAGAAAACTGGGAGAAAAGAGACAGCGAAAGAATGACAAAGAAGATGAGCTGTGATGATGACGTTGATGTTTCCATGAACAGCCGTTTAGTTTGGAAGCTGATAGAGCAATGTGAGTGTGAAGACCGACCGGCGTCACGCACGCGAGTGGGCGGAGCGTCGCGCTGCCGGCGCCTGAGTACACTCAACGACACCATTGAAACTGAACTAAAAAAAAGAAATATTTCAGCATTATCAATAGATAGTTAAATAGTATTCCTTGATTTATTCCTAAATTGTTTTATTATTAAGTACGAAGTAAACATTTTATAATTTCAGTCAATTCAATTTTTTTTTTATTTTCATTATCAATAACAAATATCTTCACTTCATTTTACACTATACAGCATACACACTTCTGATGAATGAAATTACAAGGCAAATAAAAATAAATTTTAAAGGCGGCCTTATCACTAAGTATCGATATCTTACAGACAATCATAAAAGAAGAAAAAGAACAATAAATAGTGAGCAAAAGGCGATCTTATCGCTGAGAGCGATCTCTTCCTTCCATCTGAATATTAAATATATATATTACAATTTAAATTTAATGAAGAATAGACAGTTTACATTGTGAATTTTGATATAAAAACAAAGACTATGATTTATATGAACATTCAAATGTGGTGTAAAAATTGGTGAAAAGTAATTTAATTTATTCTGAAATATAAGAGTTTAAATATAAAATTAATCCCTAACAAAGTACCCGCGTGCAAGCAAAATGCCACAATTAATCAGACTTCTCGCTTAACCCTCATTAAAAGAAAAATTACTGAGTGAACTTGAAGTAAATTTAGAAGGTTACTTTATATACAAGAACACATTACGATAGTAAAATTGAAACACGTAGACGGCAAAGCAATCTCAGAATCAAAATAGTTGAAATCAAATTAAACAGTAACCATTATTCCAGTTAAAGTCAGACAGAACATGATAGTAAATGAATTTCAATTGTAGATTTTGCTCGAAATATAGAACGGGCTAATATTAACGTAGCTCTCCTAGCACCTAATAAATGTTAATTCTATACTCGCAGATAAAGCTACCGTTCCACTGACTCGAAATATTCATATTTATAACATTGATATAGAAGCAAAATTGAGTAGAATTATACATTTAAATATTAACTTGCAATTTGTGCAGATTGAAGTTAGTATTTTTGCTGATTAATTTTAAAGTAAAAATATTATAAACTTTATAAATTTGCGAAATTTTTTTAATCTTAAAAGTTAAACATTGAAACTTAAAAGAACAGATAGGAGCTACTTCCAATATTTTTAAACTTATATATGCATTTAACAAAACCATGATTTTTTTTTTATCACTAAGGCAATGTTCACCTAAAATAATAAGAAAATTACAGAACCGCTATCTTAATTTTTATGTAAATTACATTTATGTTAAAACTAGAGTCCACCCGCGGCTCGGCCCGCGTAAAGATGAATTAATGTCGATAAAAAGAAGCCTAAGTCACTCTCCAGACCATCAACTCCACATAAAAAAAACACGAGAATCCGTCGCTCCGTACGTGAAAGATTGACAAACACAATTCATATTAGTGTGGTATTACTACTTTCATAATTTTCTGTTCTTAATTTATATTTCATAGCACGTCTCCCACTGGATGACCATTCGAAGTTACCCCTCGCATTCTAGAAGCGATAAATATTTACACGACGGTGATCTGCCACACTCGAGTTTAAAATTCTAATTTTATTGAAATCCAGCGTAATGGCGCTTCGGGGACTTAAATGGCAATAATGGTCCCACTCGGAACTATTAGCTTTTATTTCGGTAAGTTAATATAGGGCTTTACTGAAGTGTTCATTAAGCGGACTTGTATGGCTGAATTATACTGTTGCTAGATAGGTATTGGTGATATTCAATTATTTTCTTCAGTTTTCAGTTCGGTTCGGTTTCAGTTTCAGTTTTCGGTGCGTTTCGCCGACTAGTCGCCGACTAATCTGCGCATGCCATATTGGCTGACTAGTCGGTGCATCTCTAAAAAAATATAATATATTAACCGTCTCTAGCAAATTTAAAAATTTTGCAGAGTTACCAGGCTGAACTTATTTTTTTTGTAAATTCATTCCTAATTTGTAAATTTATAAAAAAGCAAATTATAATATACAAGCAGTAATTATAAAACAATTAAAATTGAATGCAGCTTTAGTCATTAATGTGATTTCAGAATTATAGACCTATATGTGTTGTGTATGCAAACTATACATACGAACTGTATTTGGGAAGTAAAATTTGTCATCATCTCTATACCAACTACTGAATTCTGCTGTTATTAGTTTAAAAATTTAAGTATAGAACTAAAATTTAAGTAATCATTAACAACTCTGCGTGTAACGGTAATAGTTTAATCTTTAAGGTTAATCTAACTCCCAATTGTTAGAGAAAGTCAGAGTACTCACATAAACAAATAATCATTTTGTTTACAAAATAAATCTTCAATTACAACAGCCGAATTTGTATTATAAATTAGAAAACTCACATCAATAAGCCGCGCCCTGCGTTGTGTTCGCATCAGTGGAACTAAAAAACACCGGTCAAGTGCGAACCTTGTTTAAGATTATAGGGTACCTTACCTTACCCTTTATACATTTCCTTCTTTCTTCTTTTTCAACTTTATCTACTCTGTACAGCAGGGCAATCCCTTGGATATAAAGACGGACTTAACAGTAACCGATTTTTAGATAACTCGCCGATTTATTAAAATGACCATAATAATATTGTAATATTTTGACTGTTGATTGATTGATTTTGATGGCTATGATCTTTCAGTTTTTGAGCTACTATGTTAATATAATAACATAATATGTTAGTGCCTAAGATAGTATATATAATTTATCTTTGAAGTTTACCTCAAAGGCCTTAAAACCTTTATAAACATGCATTAAATACTATTTGATTAATAATTTGGTATTTTTATAGGTGTTCAAATAATTCTGAATATTTATGTTGTACAACTATATTTATTTAACTTGACTTATTATTAAAAAAATATCTCATCACCGTTACTATTAAAACAGTTTTACTACGTAAAATTTATTTTTTCTATGGAACCCTAAAATCTAGCTGAATCGGGCACGTAACAAACAGAAAGAATTGTCAACAATGTCAATTTAGTCGGCACATGAGAGGAATGAAATATCAGGAATAATAATAATGATGTATTGGCCCCGTGTATACGTGCGGCAACATCGAATTAGGGAGCTTTGCCTTCCGATGACGTTCTGCGAATCCTGGGATTCCTTTGGACTATGGGAAAATCTTCAATTTTGATGTGTTAACAGGCAAAAAAACAGACGGGTCACCTGATACTAAGCGATCACCTTCTAGGGGAAGAAGAAAGCAGTAGAATAGAAGAAGAAGCAGTTATTGAAGTGAAGAAGGCAGAAGAAAATAACTAAAATACTATATCGCTAGGCAACTTGAGTCAATAATAAATTGGTCAATTAGTTCATGCCTCAGATGCACTAATATTATATTTTTTTAGGACAGGTGACTGAAGAAGATTGGAAAGGCATATAAGATGTGGAGAAAGAAAAGTTAGAAGTTATTGTGAAATATTATAAAGCTAAGCTAAAAGTAATTATTTTAAATGTCTTTAAGAATTCCAGAAAAACTATCACGACTGCTGACTAGTTTACAGCTTTTCTTATAAATTCAAATAGTGGCTTTTCCCGCAACTACGTCAGGGGATGTACCCTCTTCAAACTCCTTCCTCTTCATCCCCTCCACAGTCAACACAATTTGTAGTGCGTGAATATAAAGTTATGCCAACCTCTTTAAAACTTTTTTCGCAAAAAAAAACTAGACTATGTTTTTTCTGAAGATCTATTCTACCTTTGAAACAATTTTTATCAAAATTGGTTAAGCAGTTTAGTCGTACAAAGGTAATAGACAAACAAAGTTACTTCCGCATTTATAATATTACTAAGTATACTAAGCTGTGATAAATATAACAAATACAAATTCATTCACTATACTACAGAACCACTACGTTAAGAACTGTTCGTGGGTACCGTCAAATTATTTCCCGCTAAGTCGGCAAGCTAGACAATTGATTTGTGTACTGTCGCCTGTTTATTTAGCCAATAAAGAGAGATTTTGGCCAATTGGCGCCCGAACCGGGACTCGGCTTAAGCCCCTGGATGCTCGGAGCGGTGCAGCCATTATTACTTAATGTTTTTTTGTTGCCAGTAAAAAAAGTAAAAAGGTTTCTCATCACGGTTTACATTCATACCTTGTATTTTAAACGCTAAAAGTAAAAAAAGTAAAAAGTACTAAAAGTAAAAAGGTTTCTCATCACGGTTTACATTCATACCTTGTATTTTAAACGCGTCATTGATTGATTGTTCAATGAAAATAAGTTTAATAGAAATTACACCTGTACTAGGATTTTCTGTGTTGCTGGGTTGTTCAACACAAAATACATTTTTTTTTGTAATTTTTTTTTTTAATTTTGTAATTAATATCATAATTGATGTGGCGTTGAATTGTTTACGTTTGACTTTCGTTAAGTGTGTTATTGGTTCCTAAGAATAAGGTTTCATTTCATTTTAATGTAACCATCACGAGTACCCGGGAACAAACATTAATCTGCCACTTAAATGCTTGCCACGGCTAAGATTCGTACCCAGAATTATTCGTTTCGCAGGCAAGGTTATCAACAATAGGGCCTTCTGAATATTGTCATAATAAAATTTGGGGCTTGTGACATCAACTCAATACTGACTGGCCTACTATTGTGCAAATGGTTCATGACTGAGGCCTTGAGTAAACTCAACTATGGTGCTTGCAGTGCAGAAAGAGGAACCCAATTGTCCAAAGTTTTTATGCCACCAGATGGCTCGACACGGTTTAACGACTTCCATCTGACGATAACAAGTAACTCCGATTGCTTTACGTTCCGAAGCACGGAAGCCCTCATGAATTTTTGCTACTAGCATTCACTCATCCTCATACCGACTGGGATAGATGCAAGACGTTGAGCTATGAGTAAATGTATTTCAAACAAGGTTTATTAAAGATATTTAAAAACACAAACTTTAATTATAAATCCGTAATACAAAGAGACACACACAATTTCATAACTGTATTGTTAACCATTGAGGAATTCTTTTGTCTGGAGCCAATCCTGAACGTAGTATCAGGTCATACTTGTCATAAACATGCATTGTATTCAGCATGGAAAGTATGCAAAATTTCCGCACAGTAGTGTGAGAGGAAGTGGGTCTAACTAAGCTTGCAAACTTTTTTTACTAACTTGCTTTACTAAGTGATACGATATTTCTACCTTCGAATTTCAAAATTTGTAGAACAGTGTAAATAACAGCTTAGAGAATAAAAAAAGAAAGATACAGTAATTAGTATAAATGACAGTAGCGTCGTTCAAGTACGTACGCATTAGTTGATTGTCTTTTCTCAGACACATCACATCTTGTTTTGGTTGCTTCTTTGTTGCTAAATTAGTTCAGGGAAATCGATAAATCTGTGACGATATCGCACGCACGTTAATCGCTAATGTTATATACCTGAATCACGCTACTGAAGTTTTTTACATCGTCTTCATATATATTTATATTCCGATCATGAACAGTGAGCAAATGGATCCTTTAATAAAGCAAAAACGAGTACAAAGATCTATAAGATTAAAATCATTCATTTATTCTCACACAAGACGGACGTAACTTTTTAGAGAAACTGTTAAGAGTTTCGCCTTAATTGTTTTAGTTATAAAATATCAACGACAGAATACAATAAAAGCGTAATTGATTAGGTTCTATATACTCTTGACTTGAAGACACATTGTAAACGAACGGGAACACCGACGCGGGCAACTTATAAAGCTACTAAACTGCAATTCTCGCTACCATCTGATCGGTAACAATTCCTGTAACTCATTAATCAGGAGTGAATGTTCATGTAACTTATCTCTAACAAATTACACTTTGTCACATCTTAATTGATTCGTTTAATTTAACTGTTAAATGGGCGAATAAATCCACACGCGTTTAGAATAATATATTGTACTCGTAGGTACATTAATTGATATTTTTATAGGCTATTCAATTTAACTTGCGGTTTATATTTGTATATTTTTATGTTAGTATATTTGTTTGTTACGTTTCAAATCTTGCCATCTTAATTAGACCCACTTCCTCGTACACTACAGTGCGGAAATTTTGCATAAAGTTGTCATCCTGATGATAATGCATTTTTATAAAAACATGGCCTGATACTACATTCAGGATTGGCTCCAGACTAGGGAACTCCTCAACGGTTAACCATACAGTTATGAAATTTTGTGTGTTTCTTTGTATTATTTTATATATTATATGTATAATTAAAGCTTGTGTTTTTAAATATTTTCAGTAAATTTGATTTGTTAGTTTTTTTTATATGCGATCAAACTGCTCATCTGGTTACGATAAAGCTTTATCGAATTATCACTTAGCATGGACATATACCGACGATGGAAAACACCACACTGCTTACCAACCGGCAGGATCGCGGTCAGGCACTAATTTATAGAAGGTAAAAAAAAGAATATCTGAACTAATATTGTATGCATACGAGCATGTATAGTGGAATAGGGAGGGTTAATAGGCCGCTTGTTATATGCGGTCGAAAATTTGTAGCAGTAGCGGGTGCCGTCGGTAAGCGGATGGGTGACAGCTAGTGACTAAAATTTCACGAGCGCTTTCGTGCTTCAGGGGGTACGTAAAGCCATCTTGGTTGTTATCGTTAAATAGGAACAGGTAAGCCATGTCAGAGACTTTCAGATGCCATAAAGACTTGCGATGCTTGTGTTTGCCACTTAACCCAATCCGCACAGGAGCAGGTGGTATGCTGTAGGCCTTCTCAGTATGAAGAGAGACCTGTGCTCAGTAGTGAACCTTCAATGAGTTGAAGCCAGTTATTCCCGACGTTTCTTTTACCGTTTTTTCTCGTCAATGCGTATTTTTCCGAAACGGTGGTCAACTCAAAAAACTACGTTTATAAGTGTATCGTAATACCTAAACCTAACCATAAGTGTACAATATTTTTGATTTTATTGATTTTGAACTGTCTTCAAAAAATGTTTCAATTTCTCAATGTTTTTTTTATTATATACATATGTCGACTCGGAATTTTAGTTTACTGAAGCGATAGGTTATTATTTTTTTAATGGAAAATTGTTGCTTGACATGTGGTCAAACTCTGAGCCACGTCTGACGAGTAGGCTTTGAGTTATTATTAATAATGCCTATTTAATAGGCTACGACTACTAATACCATTATCTTCTTATTGTATTTTCTATTGACATGTGGTCAAATTCTGAGCGACATCTGACGAGTACGTTTTGAGTTATTCATAATAATGCCTATTCAATTGGCTACGACTACGTTTACCATGATATTTTTATTGTATTTTCTATTGGGGTCAAATAACTTCAATGGAAAATACAACTTGACTTGAAGTCAAATGACTTCAATAGAAAATACAGGTTGATTTGAAGCCAAATGATTTCAAATAAAGTCGGTTTTTTTTATAATGATAATAAAGATTATAAACAACCAGTACCATGTCCCCTCAATTAGGATTTTTAGATAACAAAATACATTTTACAAACATAACAATCAAGATAATCAAATTATTATGCCGAATCAATGTCCGTGTCGGCGGCCCGGCAAATCGAATCTCCGGCGTCCGGCATCAAACCGGACCGGCGCGGCGGCGTGTTGACTCCGACAAATAATTTAATTGTATCGCTTTGATGTTATAAGGTCACTTTTATTTATTTATCCTGTTAGAAAACACTGTTGATTTGTGACTGTGTTGGACCTAAACGTGTTTAATACCAGGTGGTTTGTGTTCGTGAGTGATAGGTTAGTGGCGTGGTCGGAAAGTTCATGGGTGACCGTTAGTGGCCACACTTTGTTGAGCGCTTCCGAGCTTCAGAAGGCTGTTAAAGATTGGTTGTTACGTTAGATTTGATGGAGGCCTTTTTATGCTGCAAGAATTTGTCTGACCGCTGACCCTTCCCTTCCTCCCTTCCTTAACGACTACCGTCTGAAAACTTGAGACAGACAGCGCGCCGCTCGACATGCCCTTGCTTTTTTAAAGTTGTTAATTAATTTGCAGTGTATGTTTTATTTTAGTATGTTAGTATATTTGTTGGTCACAGACTAAGTCTTGCAAGCATAATTAGACCCACTTGCTCTTAAACTACTAAGCTGAAATTTTGCAGAAACCTTCTGTCCTGATGAGAATGAATTTCTTGAAATTTAAAGCTTGTAATAATTTTCCGAAACTTTTGTAAATTTAAAATTTTAGACAGTACATTATAAAAAATAGCTAAGCATAGAGCTCGAGTTTAAAACGGCTTAAGAAATATTTGATACTGTCGCCTACTGTTGCTTAGCTTTGTTTATCGTCGTCGCAAAGCGCCAGGATAGGAGCGGTTCAATTAAAATGCAGTTATTAACTGATATTTATTTCGTTAACACCCCGTGTCTCATTTGCTGGAACGACTGTCACGTGGGCGAGTGAAGTACTGCTTTGATTGGGCACAGATTGTAGAAGGCATTCGAAGGGTAATTAGGTATTTTAATGGAATTTAAAGTTGGTTTGGCTCTTCATATAAATAGGAATAATATCATATGTTGTTTGAGATGCGACTTTCTGAAGTACTAGGGCAATTCCGCAGCTTTGTCCGCTTGGCATATTGTTGTAAAGTAGCCTTTTTGTTATTTCAGTCTACAATCTATCTCTGTTCTAATCTTTATTCAGTTCTGTTCAGTAGTTTTTGCGTGGAAGAGGAACAAACATACATCCTTAAAACTCCTGGACTTATGATATTGATAGGATTTTAACATTTTTATTTATTATTACTAAGATTATTTTTTCTTTTACTAAAAATTTTATTTTCTAAGTCTTAAACCTATTATTTTTATTTATTACCTATTATCTTTAGGGACATAAGAAAAAACCTCTGTCACTTCTTAGGACACCCTTGTTGGTATTCTATGCGGCTCAAATAAGGTGTCTTATTTTAGAATTAGTCCATACTAAAACTATAAAGATCTTTTATGAAAAATCGCACTTCTCTCTCTCCATAATCTTTGACGTACCACCCGTTGTAAATCTCTAAGATAATTGGCTGTCACGAGCAGTGTTGATGCAAAACTATACGTTTTACGAGCGGATTGATAGTGACACTATGGTGTTGGTAATTGATCTTGGTCGTATTTCAGACCTTGGAATCGGCTCGTGAGTCAACGCAACACTGGCACGTCTGCGTTATTCATCTATTTAATTATAAGTGGGTGTGGGGTATTAATAATGTATTTTTGTTTTTGAGGTCCGCACTCAAAGGGTGTTGGGACCCCTTTATTGAGGGTTCACTGTCAGTTACAGGCCTGTATCTCTTGAACGATACGCACAAGTTGATTTAAGGGGCTTATTGGGTCAAGGAATCAATAAATCGAACTTTTATTTACGAAAAACCGCAATTTCGTATATTTTAAGACTTTTTGTAATAACTAGTAGCCGTGCCTTCTGCCTATCTATAGTGCGAAACTGATTAGTTGAAAGTTTATGTAGTTGATTGTATCATACTTACATTGATTTTTTAATACTCTCCAATTCTCTCTAAAATCTATTTAATAATCTCCAATTCCAACACTAAATCCTGAAATATACCACTGTCAAGATTATCTTCCGAAGGCAATTGATAAATCTGATATTTCGCCCACAATAACGCTTACATTTTGCATGTATTGTAAGGACGAACGTCTCCTGTGGCAAGGAGTAAAAGGATCAAATAAGTAAGGATCTCATATATTATCACGATCATTCCGTAAATAATTGAATCGGACAGCTGTAGCGGACAAATCCGGAACAAATATTATTTGCAAGCTATTGTTAACAGCAACTATAGTGCTGGGTTGCGATGAAATGTTATCGATATATTTTTTAAGATCAGGTCGATATAAAATATAAAGTCTAGTATCAATTGTTTCACAATCACTTCTCAATTTTTAATGCTTGATCGATTCATAATGAACATAATGATTGTTAACATATATTTTTTGGTAACGTAGGTATCTGTTGATAACGTTGGTATTGTTGATAACGTATTTTATTTTTATTTATTCAAGCCAAATGAGTTCAAATTACATAAAATACTCACATACTCTTCTATTTCCCCATTATTTACTTATTCTTCTTTCTATTCTTCTTGTCTCAAGCCGAAAAGTTCTGGATTGTTTAGGGCTTATGACTTCTTTTCTGCTCGACAACGTGTTGATTATACCCTATGTGCTGCTGATATTTATGGGTGGACATGACAAGATAGCTAATGCAGTAAAAATTAAATCTGCCTACTTTTATGTTAGAATTATGAAATATAATTTATCGTAAAATTTGTAAATTATACAACAATTTTTTGTTTCATTTTACGCGTAGTCAAAGGCATGAGTGGTAAAAAATAGAAATAGTAACCTCTATCGATATTCGTCTACGACATCCCTAGCATTCGTCGAGGGATGTCAAAGATTGGAGCTTTTAGTTTCTCGCCTGATGGTGTTTCGATGTAATCCGCACTATTTAGCCGGCCGGGCACCGTCGCACTGGGCTCGGCTAAATCCGATATTTCTAGCACGAATTACTTTGGTACCTATCTGTTTAAAGGTTATATCTTCGTCGGTTTTTGTTTTTAAAATTTATTGTATTCTTGATCTCAATCCATCATTGCTGACTATTGAGCACGGATTTCTTCTCTGAATGAGAAGCCGTAGTCCGCCACGCTGGCCAAGTGCCGTTGAGTTTCCTCAAGATGTTTTCCTTCACCGTTATAGCAAGTGATATTTAAATGCTTGAAACGCAAATAAATCCGAATAGTTAGAAGTGCGCGCCCTGGGATTCGAACCCGGATCCCCCGAGTAGGAGGCCCAATTCTTAACCACAAGGCTATCACCGCTTATATACTTACTTGTATTCTTACCAACTACATACTACTAATATAAATGTGAAAGTAATTTTGTCTGTTAGCTTAACACGCCTTAACTACTGAATCGATTTTGATAAAATTTGGTACAAAGGTAGAAATAAAACTTGAAAAGAAGCATAGGCTACGGTTTATCGCACAAAATGTATGGAAAGGGTTGATATAGTGATTGAAAATTTGTATGGAAATCATTTATTACTTGCTGTATTTGTAACCATTCAGATAGACGTAGTTGTGTGAAAAAGCGAGTTTAAAATAAATACATAAACACTTTTAAACTCATCTTATAGAGTGGGCATTAATGCTATGGACTATACAACTAACATCAAGAACAAACTTAACTATCGCATAAATGCCTGCTCCAGTTAGGAATCGAACCTGGACCCTTTGCTGGCAGGGTCACTATCAACTAGACTATAGGGACAGGCCGTGGGCTAGTGATTAGTGAACCTGACTGTTACACTGAAGGTCGTGGGTTCGATTCCCACCCAGGTCAAATTTTTCTGTGATGAGCAGGAATGTTTGTTCCGTGTGTCTGGGTGTAAATATCTATATAAGTATGTATTTAAAAATATACATGTATGTTTATTACTTGTTCGATCATAGTACAAGTTAAAGCTTAGTTTGGGGTCAGATGGTCGTGTGTGAATTGTCTAAAGTATTTATTTATTTACAGGGCCAATGAAGAGTAACGGTCTATGTTCTCACACTAGCCAGCCCTTTTTATGTTATAAATATATGTAAAATAACACAGACACCCACCTGATCATTGCCACCCATGTACTCCAGCAATACAAGACTGAGGTGTTCTTAACGCAATTCCTCTGGAAAAAAATAATTAAGTAACTTAAATAGGCTCCCTTATGCACCTCTTACATAAAAAACCCGACAACAATACTCTTTGATTAAGAATATAAAATTGACTATTTCTTTCTCCTTGAAAGGTCTTGAACAAACTGCAACTTTAATGACAGGTCACAAGGATTATTTTTCTATGACAGCATACTAAATGGAGCGTATAATTTAGGAAAAAAATCTCTCTCTAACCAGACGATACATCAAAGTGTGTCGAAAATGTTAAAAGTTCGCGCGTAACGCGATGACGCGGCAGAAAAATGAAGTGTCACGGAATAAATAAATCTTCGGACGTACGAAGATGCACTCTCGGAGTCCCGAATAGTTTAGATTTATCAACCCTTCCTAGTCAACCGTGACCGTCGCAAGTGGACAGTCGCGCCTAGAAGTGTTATTGGTTTATTATTTTCCATACTTGTATTGTAGCTTCATAGCCCGGCGCGGGGTTTATGTCGATCGTGTAACTTCTATGAAGTCTAACATTAATTTGTATATGTAATGTAACCACTGTCTATAGTGTCCAATACAATGTAATTAATAAGTACTTTGCTGGGACCACCTGACTATCTGAAATAAAACAAATTTTCACAATCTATTATTATAAGGTTTATTTTACTAGGATTCGCCCACGGCTTTACCCGCATGGTATGTTATAGATGGCTTAATTAATCCAAATTCCCATCAATTTCAAGTAATTTACACAAAATCTTAATAAATTATAAACCAAACCTTTTTTGGGAATCAATCTGTGTTTTGGTGAGCATTGGATGAAAATCTGTTGTGTGGATTTTGACTTTATCGCCAACAAACAGACAGGCGCGATGAGGAGACTTTATAATATGAAGCGATATTATAATGAATTTGGAGTTTATAACTATTTTTTTTTACATATTATAAGTAAATGCTTAACTACAATCCCACGTTAGGGCAAGCGGCGATGTAGTCGTAGATGGTAAAGCGCATTAACATGGAAAAAACCTACTCACTCTTGCTTTGAGAACATCTATATTATACTAGAGTGGACATACAGATACAATTATTTTGTTTCAATAAAAAGCAAATTTTGGTTTAGAGATTGTGACAAAAATAATGATGTTCAAAATAAAATAAATAATCCTTAACAATTTTGAACGCAACTGTCCTAGCTGGTGGTGTGGGCAGTGGCGGGTGACAAAAAATATTATAAATGATATGGATACAGAAATCTCTCGATCCCATCAATAACGGTGCATAGCGTTTTCGCAATATTAACGGCAAACTATGCATATCAAGGGATAGGCATAATGTGATGAAATATTGTCGTCACTATATGGAAAAAGTGACTATATCGATTTAAAGCAAATTTAAAAGGAGTAATAGTAAACTAAAATACTGATTTACTAATAGCCATCCCAGGGTCCGATCCACCTTCCAGTTACATCATCAGATAAGCTCTATGATATCATATTATCATCGGGTTACAAGTAAATGCAATATTTCATACAAGTTAGAACAAATTAAGTTTCTTAGTTTCCATTACATACAGGTTAAGCTAATATAAAGCGTGAAAAAGGAGAACATTGACCTGTAAAATTTTGTATCTCTGTATGGCTCGTTGGTCTAGTAGTTAGTGAAGCTGACTGCTAGGCTGGAGGTCGTGGGCTATATTCTCACCAAGTTTTCTGTGATGAGCAGGAATGTTTGTTCTATGTCTGAGTGTAATAAAAATATCTATATAAGTATGTATTTATAACTATATGTACATTTATCAGAT
>DWJZ01002048.1:0-20744 GCA_018249125.1 Asbolis capucinus
CAAAATGCTTAAAATTGACTGCAAAATTAGTTAATATAAATTGTTACCTTTTCATTCAGTGTCCATTGTTCCAACCGTCAGTCACAGTGAAATAGTTTTGACAATTGTTTGTATGTAATGAGAAGGTGTATTATGTTTAGAAAGTAATTAATGTAAGTCAGGTTTTAAGTCTATGCATATAAAAAAATATAGTGTGGAATCCATGAAAGTTATGGAAATTATTTTTTAACATGGCAAACTTCATCTCTCCCTCTCTATAAACTTCATCATATTTATTGCAAAAATATGATATGAGTGTGGTTGGTGGGTACTGGAAAGTAGAAAGAAAAATTGCAAAATATACATAAGATATTAATGATGTATATTCCTTCAAAAGAACTAACAAATTTACTTGATGGTAAATATAAAATTGTTATTAACTTAAATTATGAAGTGACAACTAAGATTTTACAATTTTTATAATTATGAATTTGTTATTACTAATGTTTCGAATCAGTAATTGGCAGTATTTTTTAAATTATTTAGTGATCGTGGTTTAAAAAAAACTATTTTGAAGAGAGGTGGAGAACAAAGTTGTTGCAAATTACTAGTTCACTATCAGAAAGATGATGTGATAAACTGGGCTGCTCATTGGCTCTAAAATGTTTCTAAAATTTTCGGCAGACTTCTCTCCAGACAGCACTTTAAAATTTTTATCTAGGCAAATCTACGTAATTAAAAGTTAGACTAAAATTTCAAAATTATTTCCGAACTGGGCCACACCCACACCCATTTAGACCTAACATCGGCGAACTTTACAACCACGCACTTTCTTAATGCTGAAGTTCCATTTTTATCATTAAAATGACTAAAGTTAGAAGTTAGTTTCATCATGTTCGATAGATTTTTGTTACATCTAGTTGTAAATATGTTAATCTATTAGTTTTCAATTTATTTCCGTATAACGCAGTACCATTGTTCTCTCTAGAAACCGACTAAGAAGACTGTCAGGTTCACTTCGGGCCTAAGAAAATATTAATAATTTATTTATTAGACGACATTAAGTCGCCCAATAATCGTAATTATGCTAAGAAGTACGCGTAATGTACATTGATGTATATTAAATAACTTGGCGGATCGTATTGGTGCCTAGCAACAGGATATCGAGCAGGGGGTTGTGGATAGATAAGGGTAGTGTGAGGTAGGCGTGAGGCGCCGCGCTGCCGGGCGCGGTGCACGCGGGGTTGTGAGGGGAGGTTGGGGTGTGATGGGGGCGAGGGGCGTGTGCAACCGTCGCGCTAGTCGTATTTCGTCTGGAGTGTTTATCCCGCGTCGGCTGATCGATACCGTTGGCGCAGTGGCGCAGGCTGACCGACGGCGCGTGCCTAGACATTCGCTCGAGTCTGTGAGATGCTGTCGAACCGAACGGTCGCCGCGTCGATGTCGCGTTTGGCGTGAGGGTCGCTCTTTGAGCTGCGTTGAATTATCACATTGCGCTAGTGCGCTCGTGGGCCTCCATCCAAGGTGCGCCATTACTACATGATGACTCATATACCCTATTTGGATTCACTTCGGTGAAAGTGATGTTTAACGATTAGTCTTTCTGAGGATACGATTTCGAACACAGGGTTCGTGGCTTATTTTATACGTGGTTGATATTTTACAATTTATTACAGGGGCATCAGTAACATAGTTCTCTCTGATCGTCAACGATGTCCGTCGACAAGGAGGAACTGGTGCAACGCGCCAAGCTCGCGGAGCAGGCGGAGCGATACGACGACATGGCGGCCGCGATGAAGGAAGTCACCGAAACCGGCGTCGAGCTCAGCAACGAGGAAAGGAACCTTCTTTCCGTCGCCTACAAGAACGTCGTTGGAGCTCGACGGTCATCATGGCGGGTCATCTCCTCAATTGAACAGAAAACCGAAGGATCGGAAAGAAAACAACAGATGGCAAAAGAATATAGGGTTAAAGTAGAAAAGGAGCTCAGAGAAATCTGCTACGATGTATTGGTAAGTTGAATGCGTGTGCAATATTTGCAATTTTTTTACAGGTTTCAATTTAAAGGATCGTAACGCGCAATTAGAGGATATTACGAAATTCCCTTCCAATTAGGTGGATTAACGTCGGTATCCGTCTTCCTACGCCGGTGACGTCATATTTGCACGGTGCCAATTTAAGGGGGTGATGCAAGCTGTCAGTTGTCGCGGTCATTTCTTACGTAGCTGGCAGGTTCTGATTATCATGGGCGTTGCATAGCTGGTCAGCCATGTGGACACGGGGGTGCGGTGCGGCGTGCGGGGTGCGGCGCGGGGGGCGGTGACGTACTGCGCCGCGTCGCTGCGCGCGCCTCTTCTGTCTCCGTTCGTTGCCCTGTCCCTGGACACCGACTATCTCATTTTTATATTAGTGCTTAGAATGTATTAGCTATTCGAAATACCCCTTTCCACATTACGAATATTACCGACGGCTGTACTCTCTCCATTTAATTTTTTTATCTTCAACTTCAGAATTTTTCGTCACTTTTAACTCTTCTTTCAATGACTACTAAATAAATAATTATTTTATTTAGAATTATAAATACGTGATGATGTGATGGTTTTTGTGGAGCACATTTTGTAGTTCTTTTTTCTTTTGTTCCAGGGCTTACTTGATAAACACCTTATCCCTAAGGCTAGTAATCCAGAAAGTAAAGTATTCTACCTTAAAATGAAGGGAGATTATTACAGGTACCTCGCAGAAGTGGCCACTGGAGAAACCAGAAATTGTAAGTTTATACTGTTTTCGTACTGTCACTGTATAGTTATGAAAATTTCAATTGATATTTGAAGAACACTTAGTTGTTGAATTGATACTACAATTATTACATATTAAATACCACTTTAAATATATTATTTTAAACTGAAACTTATATTACAGCTGTTGTAGAGGATTCACAGAAAGCATACCAGGATGCTTTCGAAATCAGCAAGGCGAAAATGCAGCCCACACACCCAATAAGGCTTGGGCTGGCGTTAAATTTCTCCGTCTTCTATTATGAGATATTAAATTCACCAGACAAGGCGTGTCAGCTCGCCAAACAGGTCATTATTAGTGTCAGTTATGCATAGGCTCTGTGCTGGCTGGCGCGAGTAGGGTGCACGCTAGGGTATTAACGACCTCGCTTGTCCCCAGCCGTCGTGGAGGACTCTCAGAAGGCATACCAGGAGGCGTTCGACATTGCTAAGGCCAAAATGCAACCAACCCACCCCATCAGGCTCGGTCTTGCGCTCAACTTTTCCGTATTTTATTACGAGATAATCAACTCACCTGCGAGAGCGTGCCACTTAGCTAAACAGGTTTAAAAATTGATCAGTGGACTGCAGTGTGACGAGATGATGTAACTTACTAACTTTCGAAAAACGTTAACATCCTCATACCTCATTGCATGAACAACGGAAACTGTCGTAGTTGTATTGACTTGCATAACTAATATACAAGTGCCCGGGCATGACCACCGTCTTCTGTCGCAATTAACCCTTAATCCTCGATCCAGCCAGCATTGGAGTGTTTTAACTAGTACCAGATTGTAAATGTGTAATTCAATGTTGTTTACATATACGTAGCTTGCCTCCCGAAGGCTGTAGTAGAGAATTTAGTTGTATTTCTGTTACGGTGGATGTAAGTTAAATATTGGTAATGTTTGCAGGCGTTCGACGACGCGATCGCGGAACTGGACACACTGAACGAAGACTCATACAAGGACTCGACGCTGATCATGCAGCTGCTGCGGGACAACCTGACGCTGTGGACGTCCGACACGCAGGGCGACGGCGACGAGCCGGCCGAGGGCGGCGACAACTAGCACCGCCCCGCCATGCACCACCACCACCACACGCATTTGTTCTCATCGGTGTTTTATAAGAAAACGAGTAACATTCGAGAACGTCGCGCGCCGCGGAGCCCCGCCGCTGTTGCGAGCCGTCGCTTGTAAAAAAATGTTAAAATGTCGTTCGCAGCGGACCTTCACGTTCCGTCTAAAATTAAATGTTATGTGTCATCTTTGACGGTTTTGTATTTCTGTATTTACACTGGATTACAGATATCGAGCTGACCTGATGAATATAAATATTTATAACTTAAGTTATTAAAATTACGGTTTCTTAAGTTAAAAGTGTTTTCCTTTATTGAATAGAATCAATCTTACAGCCTGGTCGGCCCCCGAGACATTCCTTTCGCCGCATGTCCGCAGTGAAATGGAGATCATGATGGTGAATGTTTTGAAATTATGGAATTAGTTTTAATGAATTTGTTAAATTTCGCCCAAATAACCCAATAAATTATAGATTTCATAATTAATTAAATCCACCAAGTGTAATGGCTGTATCAAATTAGGGCACAAAAAACTTGTTAGTGTCTATGTGGTTTTGTAATGTCCTCACCAACTTATCTTACCAAAGTAATATTTTGTCGACATTAACCATTTTGTTGTGCCCATCACTGATTATTATAGCATTCTGAATTTTCAGGCATTTATTAGCGAGATAGTTTTTGTGATGGACAAATATTGTAACATTTCTGCTGCATTTTATCAGCCATTAATCTATTATATTTTTCATGTTTTCACCAATAAACTTTTTGTATTAAATACAATTTTTAGTTTTAGAATCAATATTTAAATACACCGCCACCTGAATACCCCAAACAATTTATAATATGTAGTTGAAACCCCCGCATATAAAACTGCTGCACAACTATAATCAATGCAAGGATAGAGATATTTTGATAAGTAACAAATCTACAGTAAATAATGAACAACTCAATGAAAAGTAATTTGAAAAATAGTAAATTTCATCAAAAGCTTTCTCGACTTTGATGCAAAGTTGAAATAATCATAGAGAACTAAATCACCTGAATAGTGTTTTAATAGGGTTAGTGGAATAATTCTCCTTGTAAATTAAGTAAAGAATTTTATTATTTAACCAGTTTCGTTACTTAATGAGTTACTAAAAAATTAGAACCATGCGAGTTTCATTAGGAATGTTATTTACTGAATATCACATACAAGTACACATTTGTCATTTCCAAGAACTTCCTTGTTCACATACGAGAAAGAATACATTTGTCAATTCATACATAATAAGGAATGTAACAAATGGATATGAATTAGTATTTGTCATTCTTGCATCTTCAAACTATTGCTCTATTGAGCTAAGATTTATTAGTCTTAAGGAAAATCTTTCAGTACCAAAAATTCAAAGTACCTATTTTCTTATTACTAATTATTAATACATACAATAAAGTCAAACCTCGATTATTTTGCATTTAGACAAAATATTATAATGACTTGTAGGGAAATTTTATTCTGAATTGCACTGTGTAGGGAGGGAACTCCAATTTCGCATTGATGTAACTGGATAGCGAATATCTCAAAGCATAGTAAATAATATTACAAACCTACCTTGTTGTAGAATTCATAAAATTCAGTGATACCTATAAATTTAGAAACGTGTCTTTCCATACTACATATTTTTGGTCAAGATCCAGGCGGGATAGATGTCAGTTTTTTTTATTGGATTTGTCTCTGCCTGGAATTGCAAAGTAAGAAAACTTGAAAAGAATTAATAATTTTGGATTCGATTAGAGAGTTCTTAGGCAGTATTCAATCAGAAGCACAATCAGCTGCAATCAGATTTTGGCGGTTTAATTATTTATGTATCTATAAAATATCGGAGACAGACATTTTTTGATCTGACCTGATGGTGTCAAATATTCAAGGAACGGGCAAAATATCAGTAAGGTTCGGATCCCATTGGATCAGAACCTGTGCCTAACAGCTTTTCGGCACGATCGTTTGAATTTTAAATCATGTAAAATAACAAAAAAATATATAGTACGTACAGAAAAAAAAAAAACTTAAAATCAGTATCCTGACTTGGCTTCAACCCACTGATGGCCCACTAATGCGCACGGCTTCCTCACACAAGGAGGCTCAGAACATACTCCACCCTGCCCAAAAACGGATTGATGGAAAACGTATCCTGAGAGTATATCCTATCTTCTTAAACATGAATCAAATTTGAACACTTAGCCCATGCATTAAAAATCGTTAGTTACATCAAGTTCCATAATGTAGCATGGTAGTTCAGAGTCCAAATTCTGTAAATAAACGTATCTCCGAAATGATATAGGCGTTGCTAGCAGCATCTCGACACTACTTCGACACATTTAAATAAAAAGACGACAGAGGACACACGGAATACTTGTAATATTGGGATGAGCTACATCGATAATACCTATTTGTATACATAACAAAAATTTAGAATTTTCCTAAATTAAGAAATTTCCATTCATAAATATTCAACGTTTTTTTCTAAATAGGTGTTTATGCTAAATGATTTCAAGTTATGTGACTTTTAACCTTAGAAACCCAATGAAACCAATGTTCAGTAGGTTCGCATAAAAACTACAAAACTGATACCAGAGACTATCCTCCCATAAAGACCATAATTAAATACTTTGACTTTTGAAAGTACATGATTTAAAAAAAATGAGATGGCAACATTATTATCATTCGACTTAAATTTAAAAGCTTATATAGTTCCATTACTATGAAATAATTAATGGTTAAATGAACTTAATGAATACACACGAAGCTAAAATAAATAGAAGTAATAAATCATTAAGTGATCATCTGGATAGAGTAGGTGCCTTATTTTAAAAATACAAATAAGAATTCAGACAGTTATTCTGCACATTGAAAATAATGTTTTCCAGATTTTTGTTTCACTTAAAACAAGCAAATTTAAAATAAGGTACAGATTATAAAATAATACGATTTTTATATGAATATAAAAAATTTAATAACGTACTTTCCTACCTATAAATATATAAAATAGATCGTATTTTATCACACTTTTTAAACGTAACGGTAAAGAAATTAAACTGCTAATAATGGACTTATGTACGTGCTAAAGCTTCTACAAGAGATTAATTTTTATTCGGTTGAAATATTTCTTCGAAATTTTAAAATAAGACTAAAGTTGTAATGAAACTGCAAAGTTGTGGCAACCTACATGTATATTTATTTATTTGTCCTGCCAACAAAGTGTCTGTTACAAGTTTAATTTACTTTGGTCGGGATTTACTTGTTATAATAAACATGTAAATATTGAATATATAGAACCTTATCCTACTTTTTATTACAACATCATTGGTCCGTTTCGTAATAAATTGTAAAGCTCAATTATTAAAACTACTTCATCTAATCCTACGTAACTTATTATTAAACATTAGTTAAATCAGTCTCTCTGAAGCCAAAAGAAATTTGTTTTCTTAAACTAGGTAATGAAATAATACAAAGTATAGGTCGAATTAATGTTGCAATTAAACACGTAGAATTAAATATAATACTAACTAATAAAAAACTATTATTTTTAGTCAATAGTTCGACATCACTATACGTAGGCGAAAATATCTTGCCAACCGTTAACACTGCATGTGGAAAACAGAGTAAAATGTACACCGTTATCAAACACAAAGATAACTTTAATGTTGAAACTAATTCACTTCCTTCGACTTGAGAATGTAATCTCTTTGACTTTAATTTAAATATTATTAGAATAGCGGCAGTTGTCACTATTAACATTGGAAGTAAAAAATTGAATACTACAAGCATTGACTGCATTATTTGATTGTGGTTAGAGTCTACTAAACTGCATATAACAGTGTCCCGATCTGTCCGGACGATGGTAGCTAATGCAAATTCTGGGATGCTCAACGATGCTGAAAGCACCCATACGAAAATTGATGGAGGAGCTACCGGAACAGATGTATCAGTGAGACGATAATCAACATTCATCGTTCGAGGCGGAGTGGAGGTATCGCTGCTCGCTACTAAACTGTGGCGAGAGGATCGGATCTCGTCGTCCTCGTCACGATCGCGTCTTTTATTTCGTTGTGTGGCAGCTTTCGTCTCGAGGTTGACCGTGGCTAGCGCGTGTAGTGCTATAGTTGTTACTAAATACAGTGATGCAGTCGTAGTAAGCACGCGGAGTCCGCGGTGGGCCACGCAGCTACCGGTTCCAAAAGGCCAAGTTCTCATATTGATTGACCATAGTTCGGGTCCGATTGCTGTTGTTATAAGCGCCAAATCCGCAACGACTAGTTGTATTAGTATTAAATACAACCCTGAAATGAAACCGAAAGCTTTGTAAATATCTATTGCTCTATAAATTCAGTAACACAATTTAAAATTACAGTTTATTTTTCGCTGGACTAGTTTTTAGTTACTTCCTTCCCTCTACTATACTATAATAAAACTCAAAGTGATTTTTTTCTGTAAATTGAATATACATATAATTAATTTTGATAAGGGGTACTCTATATTCAAGATAGAACACGAAAATATATATTTTTTTAATTATTGCCTGTCTGTCTGAACACGCATCACGTGAAAACCCAAAGACAGATTTCGATGAAACTTTGTACAGCTAATACTTATATCCCCGGTTAATATTTAATGGTATACATCAGGGGTGAGCTTTGAGCACTTTTAAATTAGTTTTTTTAAGCTTAGAAGGTCAAAAACTTTGTCAAAACAAAAAATAATACAATATAAATAAATATTATGATACAAATATTGAAAAAATATACAAAAACTGTACATAGTAACTCTATAATATTTAGTAGATTTTATGGTATAAATAAAGCTAATCTTTGGGCGGACCTCTAGCAAAAATCAAATTTAAAATTGGCCCCTTAATTCAAAAGGTTGCTCACTCCTGGTATACATGTGTACATCCTGTGCATGTGTTTACCTTGAATTTAAAATTTACATATCCTTAATATAATACCTTCAATATAAATTGAGCTCTTCATTAATTTTTCTTATACAGGATAGAAGAGGGGGATGAAAGTTTGTACTAAAATATCTCTTTATATTATGTAGTGTTTATTTTTGGAATGATTTTAAATCTCCAGAAATTCTTAACATTTAACATACTTTTTATCCTTAATTTTATACCGGGGTTCCCTTGTAATACGGGATGAAAGTTTGTATGGAATTTTTTGGTCCGGTAATGAAAAAAAAAAACAAATTATGTGTGTAGGCGAAGCTAAAAATATATTTTCAATTCTAAAGTACATAGAAGAGGACAATCATGCATAAAATTTGATTAGGTCTACTCGTACTAAAGTTCTAACAACGAAGTTCAGTTCAAATATTTACTGCTAAACTAAATCATCTGCACCCATCTCCAAAAACCCCATGTTTAACATTTAGTATTCTTTTGGGCTGCGGAGATATAAATAAATAAATGTAAATGTTACCGTTTATTGACCGTTTGAGAAGTGCGGCAAGGAGCGCGCAATTGGCGAGGGCGGCGGCGCCGGCGACACAGGCGAGGCAGGCCGCGAGGACGACCGGCGGGAGCGCCCCAGCCAGCGCCGGCAGCGCGTCGGTCGCCGGGGAACGCATCGGGATCAATGACTCGCGCCGTCACCGTCTTGCCGTCGTCCCGTTTTTTTTTCGCCACTAATGAATCACCATCCGAACATGTGCTCAGGAGACGCTCACTGGACTGCGTAACTGCGTACTATTTATCAACACACACTTTAAGTACTTAATTCAAATATTGAGGCCTTGAGTCTCGGAATGCAGCGTCCCCACGCAAATGAAACTCTCGCGAAATTTTTAATGCAGAAATATTGAAGCCTGCTCGCAAGAGTGTGCGAATATTAAATATGGTACTTCGTTGCCGGTATACCTCATTATTATTCAATCCCCGCAACATGGTGCTTGTGGTGTGAAAGGGCTTCATCCGTTACGTTTATTTTGCTTACGACAATTAACTGTATTATTATTATGGATAGGTTCATTGTTTTTTAAGAATAATATTGTCTCTATAGACTGTTTTAGTGGCCGTGGGAGTATTTTATTGGTATATATTTAATATAAATAACAAAACAACTATGTAAATATATCGGTCATGGAACATTACATTCAATATTTCGTCCAACAGGTAATTTAAAATAACAAACATTCTATAACCATATTGGGACGTCCTAGAATATTAATCCTTTTGTGTCTTGCTCACAGGGCAGGGTGTTGTAGAATGCGATAGAAGTCTTATTAAGAAGAAGAAGGATTTCTCTTTTGTGAAACCCCAGTGCCTGGCTGCCAGCCTCGTGTTTGAGTGAGCCGCCAAACGATTCGTCCTGTTGCAGCTGGGGGCTTGAGAGACAGTTCTCCTCTTTATCTCTCCGTGCATCAGTCATCTTTCTTCATCTTCTGCCGACTTGCAGTGTTATGTTGTTGGGGTAAGTTAGCTTAGTATTATTAATTCAAAAACCGCCTTTCTTTCATAAAATATTTTATTTCACTATGAAATTTAATAACTAGCTGTACATTTTATACTCGGTTCACATTCTGTGTACAAAATTGACAAGCTTCCAAAGTAAAGATTCCAAATTGAATTTGCACAGAATATAAACTTGGTTATGTATTTGTAATAAAATTGTACGAACGATGGTAGAGGTAGAACGGCTAGTATTCAAGTATTCAGTAACTACATATTAATTATAATCTCATATTTATACCTGTAATATTGTATTCACCTTATTATTCAACTTAAAATTATTAATGAATAGGGTGCATTATATTTTTTACAAGGTTTTATTTAACTTGCAATATATATTTGTATATTTGTTTGTTACGGGTCAAATCTTGCAAGCTTAATTAGACCCACTTCCTCTTACACCACGGAGCGGAAATTTTGCATAGTTTTCATCCTGATGACAATGCATTTTTATGACAAGCATGATCTGATACTACGTTCAGGATTGGCCCCAGACAAGGGAACTCCTCAACATTTAATAATAAAATTATGAAATTTTGTGAGATTTTTTGTATTATGGATCTATAATGAAAGGTTGTGTTTTTAAAAAACTACTTCATAAGTAATAAAGTGAGAAGTATCATTTTCAACGAAGTCATAGCCAATTAAATACGAATTATTAGGTATAACTTACAACTACTCGATATAAGTCGTTCAAAATAAAATAGGACTAGACATGAAGCACCAGCTTTCGAACAAAAAGATTTATCAAAAACGGTCCAGGAGTCTTCGAGTAATTAAGTAATATCGATAAAGAAAAATTGAGGACGAATTGAGAATCTCCTTTTTTTGAAGTCAATTGAAAATATTGTTTCGGCGACAGAAAGTTAGGACGCACTTAAGCAAGTGGGTAATTCCACTATACCCCCTGTATTACTGATAAGAAGACAGATTAAAATTGGCAATGCGGGCGTTTCGCGCACCTTACCGCAGAGTCCGTCCCGATAAGAAAACGATATGTCGTAGTGTGTTCACCTTAACACGATCACTGCTACCTTTTATTCTGTGAACTGCACAAGATACATAGATTTTTTTTAAATATTTCATCTCTTGATAATCTTCAACTCAGCAACCAAATATGTATCATGTTTTAATATTTGATACGCATATATAAACACCTTATTTTATACATACCATCTTGTCTACACTAGATTGTTTATACGGATAAAGAATATGGAATAAAACTTAGATAAAGTTATCCTTCCGCGGTTTGAGCGTACTCGTTGCTTCAGTTTCAATTCATGGGATTAGGTTAGTTATCCACACATGTTTTGAAAAGTGTTATGCATAATGAAATGATGAAATGAATGCATACTGATGACCTGTTTTCTCAGTTGTCAAGTTGTATTTCAAATCGAATTTACACCGAGTAGAACGCTATAGTTCTAGTATTATTACCCGGTGAAAAACAGACGCAAGGGAGCTCAATATATTTTGCCACTTGCGATTAGCCAACCGACTATCGATCGTGAATTCGTGACATTCGCGGCTGCACTCGCTCAACGTTCAAAGTAGGTACTTCAATAGCATGCAAAATCGATACGTAACAACTTGAATTGAATCCAGGAAATCACCGCAATATTCCTTCACTTTTGCTTGTAGGTGACAGTAAAAAGTATATATGAGCAATTTGTGACACCGTCAGTGATCACTGAAGTGACATATTGTTTTTAACATACTATTTTGTAACAAACAACTTTAATTTTGTATCTGTCCTACTTTGTTACTCGCGTTCTTCATTTGAATTTGAAAACACCGAAATAAGACAATAAAGGAAGTAGTTCTCTGCCACATCAAACAATACTACAGCTGGGTAGTAAAGTGTTAAAGCCTAATTTGCATGTTGCTTTTTATTATCTAGGTGTTTGTTATTTTTTTTATTCTAGGATAAAATGTAGAAGGCAATGGTAATGTGTATTGCCAGCCGTAGAATAACAGTTGTATCAATGACGCATTGATGACCAAAAATGAATTAGTAACACCAATTTTATTGCAAGTAATTTGTAATGTGTGTTGAAATAACATTAATTTGTGCTTACGCATACCAATATACCGCTGTAGAGCGATACGTGCAGTAGAGCGGAACCGTCGATATTGTTTGTGAGTGTTGTTGATTAGAGGCGGCCGGCGGAGTGATGGATGACTCGCGACAATGCTCCTCCGGGCACGTGTGGGCGATGTCTTGACAGCCAAATTCTGCACTTTCCTTCAACTTTCTCTCGGAGGTGCGAAAGGTGGTACACTGGGGGCACGCAATGGTTATTCGGTAGCCGGCCTGAGAGTACGCGTTCTAATCGTCGTTAGTGTTTTTGCGGTGCATAGTGCATTGAACGCATTTCCGATATTCAAAGCACCTGCATCATTTCGCGTTATAAAAGATCGAATTTCAGAATCGTTTTAAGTAAAGACGGTATTGTGATGTAAGGAACAGTAATGGCGCTTACAGTTCAAACAGTGGTCGTGGGTCTGTTCTTCACGCTACGAGCGGGCACGCCCGCGCATTTTCCCGTGAGTAAAGCTTAGCCGTTGGGCGGGCGGCGTTTTAGTTATTTTATTCTCTATTTTTATATATCGTTTTATTATTTTAGTAAATATCTGTGAATGAAATTTATTTTAAGTATCTATAACTTTAATATAGTAACCATCATATCATCAAAAAATTTGTTCAAAACAATTAATTAGACAACTGATACCAAAATACGAGTATCTGATTTTCCCAGTTTGTAATCAAAGGTTTATTTTATTAAATTGTTTTTTTAAAGTATGTTACAATATATATATTTCTGTCACAGACATAAACTGTCTTTGATTTCAAAGTACTGATTTTACACAAAACGATGGCTAATAGTCTATTATTCTTATGTAGCTCCACAACGTAATCTGCTGTGTCAATAAGTATGTGTCAATAAGTATGCTGAATATGTTGATGAGATTCCATGTATCAAGCCATTGAGCAAGGTTCGTGCCCACATTAGGGGTGATTCCTTTAACGGTTTTTATAATCACGTCCAACTGTTTGAGGGCTCTTATTTAGACTTCGTTGATCACCACGGAACATACAAAACAATATACTTGAAATTAATAAAAATATACTTAGAAAACGACGTCAACTTCTATACAGGAACAAAAAGAAAGGAATTGGAATTAATGCTCTATTAGGGGTAATTTATTAAACCCACTAGTCAGATTTCGCTTAAATTTAATAAGACTACATGACAAGCACCAGTTTTCGAATAAAAAATCATCAATGTCGGTACATCCCGTACAAAGTGATGGCCTGACCAACATAAAAAAAATACAGTTGTATTGAAAACCTCTTCCATTTTGATCTCGAAAACAACATTTGAACTAATGAGGTACAGGAGTTTAGTTTATGTTATTATACACATACCTACGACATTCAAGCTACTTCGTTCTTTCGTTCACTTCGTTCTTAAACGTAATTGAGTTCATTAATCCCTCACTCAGCAGTCGGAAATAATTAACATATCCATTGAACATACATAATTGTAATTACACATAAATATTGTATTATTCTTATGTACATAGATATATAAATTAAGTTTTAATATCTTCCAATTAGATCACAACTAATTGACTTGAAATTCTTACGTAATATAAAGCAGCAGATGTTTGAATTATCAGTGAAATAGCCGACAGGTCGAACTTCGTTCTACTTCAGGGTTAATATTGACGAATAATTAAAATTATTAACAACTGTCCTTACCAAATAAATTAGTGTATTTTTATAAGTACCTAATTTTTATTAATATGTTCAACAAACTGAAAATTATGTAAATCGAAAACCGTTCTAGAGTTGCTGTCACTTATGCGATTTTTCGATTTAATTTTTATCGATATAGTGACCTTTAAAGCTACCTAGTATTTCGTATACAAACGTATACCCGTCTACTTCAAATTTTACCTGTAGGTTAAGGTACGTTGACATGTCGATAAGAGGGCGTGGCTGTCGTTCGTGGCATTTCTATATTGTACGGGATCTTTTGTTCAAGAGCTATTCTTTCTATATAGTTTGTCTTGATGAAGAGATATCTTCAGCTGTAGATATATTTGAAATAGACAATATTTTCTATATTACCTATTTCAGAAAGGTGCTATATATAAGATGATTATAATTACTATTTTAATTTTGCTATTAAAATTGAATCATGAGCTACAAATTTGTCCTTCCAATATTAAACAGTAACTTTTTAACCACAATCAATTAACAATTAAAATTATAACCTATAATTAATTATCATTAATTAATTAATTATTTTTTGAAATAAAACTTCAGATCTATCAGAAAAAAAATATTTAAACAATGAATATGTTTGCAACGATGCAACATTCATAGCTTTGTCACCTCCCAACTGTGACCTCATTAACAGACGTCTTTTTGTAGCGGCGGAATAACTGAACTATGTAGTACATACGAGTATTAGTGATTTTTCTAAGAAATCTACATATGCCTCAATGACTAGGTACTCATTGTAATTACTTCGCATCTCACGAACATTTTAAATCTAAATTCCCCAAAAATTAACGCAATCGAAGTATAAGTTGCCTCATTAAACCTTACAATTACTAATAGAATGAAGTAATAAGAATTATATCAAAAGTTTTTACAGATCCATTACATTGTGACAGAAGGCCCGATCATGTGATCGGACTTGTGACAGGTGTATTACATAACATACAATTCCATAGTTAATGTTGCAGTTTTGATAATACGAACATAAAATCGGTTGTACGCTCGTACGGGGCGTACGTGAACACGACGGCTAGTCGGGTTCGGCCGTACGTGAACACGACGGTTAGTCGGGTTTGGCGGCGTGCGGGCGTGCGGCGCAGTAGCGTTGACAACGGAGTTGCCAGCTAGTATTGATTTTTCCCCCGTTGGCTCCTGTTCAGCTCGCCCCGACCCGACGCATCTTAATGCCTCCCCGACATATTAGTGCGCCATTTTTCACGACTTTATGGGTTTTGCAAGCACAAATGCAAGTCAGAATTTAGATGTACTAGATTTCATCGAGAATAAAAGCGATATATGTTTTGTTGATAGGAATTAATAAAGAATAATGCATAGTAGGGTTTTGTAGATGCCTTTGTCTTGCATTTTCTTGTTAGGCCTAGGTGTAAGCTGTGGTAGCTTTTGTCTACTGTCTGTTGTCATGATTTTTTGCACATTTCTTTGTTTGATCATTATTTTACGTTAATGACTCCCATCTCAATTTTTTTTTATTTATTTGTATAGACAATAAAACACAGAGTTAAAAAACGTGTAGAAAATGTACTTAGTTAAGTATTTTTCTTCGTAGTACTTGGTATTTTTTTAACTACTTATCCAACAATGAATTCGCGTAATGTCGTGGAGAAACTATAAGGTTTCGTAGTTAATAATGAAATCTGAAAACCGTTTGTTCTGCGGAGCTTATGACATTTTACTAAAGGCTCTTTATCTATGACGCAATACGTTTCTCTGCCCGCCATTTCACTTTTTCTCTCAAAGACTCCATTCATAATTTTACTGATGAGACCCCTTGTTGCGATATTTCCAAAACCTATTAAACCAATTTAAATTGTGTATTTTTCGGGAATCCAAATCCACAAATTGTGAACACCCATGTTTTACGTCAACGTAGGCTCCAATAGTCTTTCGTTGACGCCTGGTGGTCCATCTGGACCACTTTGGGAACCACTGCCTTAGATCTCTATTGATACTGAGATAGCGACAGTACCAAGTGTTGTAAGAGTAGGTAGGAGTGCATCATCTTTGTCCTTTAGTTAGTAAAATTAGTACACGCACAAAGTAAAATGTCAAGTGACATGGACGGTGAATATTATGAAATACTTATTCTTTATTTCCTCTGCAAAAAACTAGACAATGTGATGTTCTAAATAAAACTCCAACTTTCTTTTTCTCCAACACCTTCAACCCAATAATGACTTACTACTGAGCACGGGTCTCATGACTGAGGAAGCCTACAGCATACTCCACCTCGCTGCTCCATTGCGGATAAATGGAGGGAATAATATTATGTGCGGTTTAATACCTACATGAAAAATCAAAACTTGTTTGATATCGATATATGATATCTTATATTGCTCCTTAGGTCAGATAATTTGTATTCAGATTTTATACTTAGTGATTTATGTAACCATTACCGACTCTGAGTACAGCAGTTAGTGTAAATACTTGTTTGTTTGACAAAAATCTGCTACATAATATAAGAATTAGAATTGTTCGTTTCACAAATGTCTAGGTCGCTTAAAATTGCGCGCATCGAATAGGCTGTATAATATCTATAGTACCTAAACTCCAGCTTAATACCAATTCACGAAGATGTCTAACATGCAGCAATACAAATATGATTTATAAATTTTACTTTATATCTTGTCGACTATTTATTTATGATTGAGGTGCAATTTAAAAATCGTTATTAAGTTATTTTGTGTCAAATTACTATTATTAATCTGTATCGGTTATGTATTGTTATCACAAAAACAAAATTGGTACAAAAGGCAGACTTAAAGCTCAAAATCATTCTCTCGAAATTAACCTTAGAGATGTCCAAAGATGATTAATCGCGGTTAAGTAAGAGAGACAGAAAATAAATAAGTAGATATAACATAGAGAAAAAAACAAACATGAAAGCAGATAGAAAAACAAAATATAGGATAATTAAGTTTAAACAATATTTGGCACGTTTGGACAAAGCAAAAAAACACGACATTTCTGGCCATATCCGAGTGGGTTAAACCAATATATGTTATACTAAGATTATCATGCCTAATAGACCAGCATATTGTAAAAGACTACATAGCCAATGACGTAACTATATCGTCTGAGGCCCGTGACTAATTTATTGGATGAGATATATTGTCACATTACGTATTTATATAAATATACTTTTAGTAATATGTTAAAAATGTTGGTTACTTCTGAGTTCGTAGTCTCTTGGGCTGGGGGCCCCGTCAATTCGGGGGCCCGTCGCATTTTGCCAGTCATGCCACCCTATAGTTATGCCACTGACGCCCTGAACCTTAGCCTACTAGAGCCCTAACAAAGCCCTAGCTTTGCGTAAGAATTATTATTACTGGTGAAATATATTAGTCATAACTTTCTGTGAAGGCTAGACTTTTTGGCTAGTAACAATCTTCACCATGATAGTTTTTGGCACTTCCGACTGAAAGATTTAGAGTTTTATTTATTGGCCAGCAATATATGATGCTCTTGAAGTAACTAACGCTATTTCTATTAAAATATATATATAATAATAAAGATCAAAAGTGTAATACAGTGTACCAGTTACCTAGTGCGACGAGTGTGCTTCCCATTGTTAGAGAGCGTGAATTAAGCAATGGAATTTTTTTAACTTCTATAAATTAGTGCTTGACCGTGATCTTACGTGATGGTAAGTTACGCGGTCTTGGATGGTAAAGCGCACTAATTTAACAAAATGACGATGTTATGGGTTCTCATGACGATGTGAATTTTACGATAGGTCTGGGTACGCAGCTTATAGAACTTATGAACTGGCATGTATGTCTCGTACTGTTTGTTTTATGGGAATACCAGACTTCTGTCGCCTCTTACGACATCAGTCTGCTAGTATGGGAATAGGCTATTTTAGGCCGCCCTATTATGGAGGGGTTACTTGGGTCGCGTCATATAACAGAATTATCATAAAGTATGAATATTTAAGTAATTAATTATAAGATAAATTAAAATTACTTAGCCACAATCCGCGGACGCATTCATTAATAACAATGGATTTCCGCATACTAACGTGTAATACCATCTACTAAAATTCATTAGTAACAAAATTACTGCAAAACTTCATGTTTTATAAACAACGTTAATATTATAATAAAATTAGCATTATATTGGTAAATATTTTTTGTAGATCCCTGAGGTTTTGTGTGTCTATAAATGGCCCTAAATTCGACAAATGGATCTAGATATAAAATCCTAATGGATATAAGATAGAATTGGCGGGCTGTCAGTCCAGCCGTAATAAAAAGGCGTGCTCAATATATAGTTACGTTTTTATTTATTTATTTAGTTGCTTATTGTATACGAGTAAAAGCATTTTTATAATCAATACAGCTGAGAAAAACAGACTTAGTGAGATTTAAGGTGTTCAAAAAAATAAAAAAGATTTATTAAAAAACATATAGGGTATTTTTAATTTGCTTGAATAGCCAACAGAAGTACTCTAGATATTAGACAGCGCTTAACGCTATATAAGATTTTTTTAAAGCGTTATACATATAAACAATTATGATATGAAAATACCTACTCCAAGTCATGATATTTTACATTTTTTTATTATGTGCTAGTGCTGAGACATTATACATTTAAACCATTCATTCATCGATCCATTCATTCATTTCTATTCGTACTTATTGTTCGTACACAAAACAAATGCATTAATACTGTCAATAATAATTTTGTTAAATTCATTTTGGCAAATATATACAGTTATTACCATATTCTGCGTCACTCTAACGGTCGTGAACTCACGAACATGACAAATAACATTGGACCTCGCACAAGTAAGCAGGCTATTGGAAATTCAAGGAATTGTTTAACATTTCTTTTTGTTCTAATTACGAATAAAGTTGGGCAAGTGTGAGTAGGAACCGCATTGCAATGGTTTCGTAGCGTGCAATTTTGTTTAATTCACTTTATTTAATTTAGTTTTTCACTTTATTTAATATTTGGTTTTCTATGCTATAGCGGGCCCCAGGAACAATAAATAAAAGATACTTTAGCATAGTATATTTCAATAAAAATAAATGATAATTCCGCATTAACAATATAAATGCAAAACTTACTCTGTTGGCTTGTCTGTCTGTTACGCTTTTACGCCTAAATTGAGATACTTACCTACCTACTTATTATCGCGAAAAAAGCCTTGAAGAAACTGATATAGAGAATTAAAGATTGTAAGAAGATTCGCATTTATGCACTTGATAAAAAAAAGTTTTAGTGTTATAGGATCAACGAGTGGGGGGAGGAAATAGGGGATGAATGAAAGATCCACGCGGACGTAGTCGTTGGTAAAAACTACTTAACATATATTTCACGTGTCTACCGAATAGGTAAGATTTCAGAAATGCAGAATAACATAGGAATAAAGGAATAAAAGAATCTTTTTTCACCCTTTGACTGCAGAATCTTAAAAATGAGAATGAATTACTGAGCGCAGATTCCAACTGTAGACTGTTACCACGTGAGCAGTTCGGAACCACTATCGAATGGTGATAATTTTAACACTTTCTTAGTAAACAAGTAGTTTCCATTGCTTTGAATGACACAATGGTACTCTATTAAAATGTATTTAAGATCACTTTCACCGAAATAATTCAACATTAACGGGCTTCGTGACGGATTTTGTTTTGGTAATTTAGTTTCGATAATATTACATAACGGATCGGACTTTGTTATTAGAGGACTGAATCACGTAGTGAGTTACTGTACACTTAAAGTACTCTGTGGTTACACAAGCAAGGGTAAGTGGTGCGGAGGTCCGTAGTGATTCAATCTTTCGGTACATCACTATTGTCTCCGTAAGCTACATAATCGATCGATGTGAAACGTAATAACTTTCATTCCATCACTATACGTAACACGGATCACTGATCCAATGATGAGTTTAATCTGAGCCGATTACATTGCGTTTCTTCCGAGATGGTAATTCAATGGAACGTATTGTCGCGTAGTAATGGAAAAACAAATAGTTTTACTTTCCCCTTTACTTGTCGAATCTATACCGGACTGACTCACTTGGTGATCATTTCGGTTTCACTCACCTCCATTGGCTGCAGATTGGCTTTGTTGAATAGCAGCGTGAAAAATATATGTACGTATATGTACGTAGTTATTCAATCAGGAAATTACAAAATATAATAAATATATACGAAACATAGGTACATAAATACAAACATTGACAACTACTATCAGGTGGGATTGTAGGCAAGTTCTGAGTTGAACAAAAAAACACTCGAATAAATTGTTTATTGACTTTAAATTAGCATTAATTATTATTTTTTCTGTACATTTTCAAATAAATCGGGACAAATATTTCAAGTTCTTTTTTTTCAGTTAATTACAAATCATGTTTTTAATAAACTAAAATTTTGTAACTAACATTATGAATTAGTACGTAACGTCGAAATCAACACCACTTACCGACATAGGACGGACTCATACTGTAAGCATACATACATATATCCCCTTATCAATCCAGCCCTGATCCAAGCAGGCAACAAAGAAGATGGATAAATCTCTATAAAAGACTGCTGGGTTTAACGAGGCGTAATGTACAAATTGTGCAAGTTTTACAGACAGTAGTTTGTAGTTCGAATATAGCAATGTAT
>DWJZ01002049.1:0-20741 GCA_018249125.1 Asbolis capucinus
CGTTGTTCACAATACATTGCGCGCTCAAAAATGACCAACTCGGGAACCAATAATTTCCGAGGAAAATTGTTGAATTAATTTTTGTGAATTTAGTGTCACAAATCTACTATTAAAGTTTTCGGTACGCTGTGATTTACACCCTGTATAGTTCTCCTTCCAACACACACGGAACACGTAACCTGGCGAGCCACACCACCACCTGTACTCTTATAATACGTCACATTTACTACTAAAAGAAAATATTCCAAGCAAATATCTGTAGCTCTACCCACCTGCTACACGAACAACGTCCCTAACTCTGACAATACTTTATTGCTAGCATGCTACAGTCAAGGAACACGCCATGAAACATTTATAATCCACGATCTACAGTCCAAAGATCATGTTACACTAATGTACAATAACTTATATTTTATATGTAATTGGCCTTTGTACGTTTAAAACTGACAAATAATGGTCAATTTTAAAACGAAAATTATCGATTTCAAATCAACGCCACAAATGTTGGCCCATACCAGCCGCACACACCCACACACACTACTAAGCGAAAGGAATGAATGAAAATGAAGAAACGAAAAAGTCACGAAAAGTATTTCTCAAGCTTAATTTTAAAGCTACATATGTATGTTATTTAATGTTACTGTTTTTATGTCAAAATGACATAAAGTGCCATTGCCGCCAAGTTCGAAGTATCTTCATGTAGAGAAATCAATCACATGCAGTATCATCACACGCTTGTACTTGTCCTTATATATAAAAATAATGACACATAGTGTCGGGGTTCCCATTTAAAATTAATAGATTCATCCCGACAAAGACAGTATGTATATATATGGATATGATGTAGCTCTATATGTCGACTGTATGACCGGACACACACCACAGCCGGGGTGTGCAGCAGTTCTAGCACTAGTCAGCCAATGTGCACAGACTCGCAGCTAGTGTCACTATATCTTGAATGTGCCGGGGAACTTTCGTCGTTCAAGCCACATTACAAATAAATTCAACTAACAGTTGCTAGAAGCCAAGACAATATCGACTTTTGAACAAGCCAACGTCAATACCACCAGTGTCACTGTGACTGGAACACAAACAAGCTATTGTGCATGTCACTCAAGCCGATCTCTCAAAATGTTATTCTCGGTGACGTAGCGTGGTCTCATGTAGACGTGGGCGAAGTCGTATTGTTCCCCAGATCTATTCAATACATCTGTCCTGATGATCCAAATATTCGGATTCGACAGGACATACTAACGATGCGAAAAAAATTATATATAAAATTTGTAAAGCAAATATTACGGGCCAGTCCCTAACACGTTCTTAATATGACACTTATTGCGCTTTAAGCAGACAAATTTGACCTTCTTTTTCGAGCGTAATAGATCAAAATAATTAATCTGACGGCATCTGGAGGTCCATTTAAGTGCAAGACCATGAACGAGAACCCGCTTCGCTCACGTCTAACTACGACACCGAACATCCCTAAGTTTATCTGGAATACCAGATGATGATAACGATGTAACTAGTGGTAAATCTGTGATATCATGGTTCAGATAATAAATATCAAACTCGATCGTAATGACAGCGGTCGTTGAGTTATTTCGACCGCGTCCGTGTCATGCATTGGCCCACTAGTGATGACGAGTCGCACCTCGCGGTCGCGCAGTCGCAGGCGGCTCGCACGCAAGCACGCGGCGACCCGCTCGCTCATCGCCGGGCGCGCGCGCGCTCGACTCACGCACCCCTGTACGCAAGCACCGACCGAGTCAGCTGTGTCCCACCCCAGTACATACCGTACGCCGCCCCTATACACCATACGACACCAGCATGCACCCTATCGCCCCCAAACATTGACCTTTACCAATGCCGCAAAGTTTACTTAACAAAGTACTGTCTCGCTTCTAATAACACCATTTGAAGTAATTTTTAAAGAAGTGCCACAAGGAACATATTAATAATTTAATACATAAACTAGTGGATTCAAGTGGAATACCTTTAGCGGGTTATTATCAGGAATGATGTAGTTAACATGTACGGTAGCTGCTGCCAACAGTCACCTTGGGCACATCTCATTCTATCGTTCTAAGCGTTCACGTATATTCAGAAAAAAGAAATAATTGTTAAACACATACAATTGCAATGAGGCTTGTTGGTGGCCCTGTAGTGGTTAAAACCAATAAACAAAGCCTCGAATACAGTCGCAGACTTGTCAGTCTCTCGGTATTCTATAGGGTACATTTTAGAGAGTGCGCAGGAGCTACACGACTTGATTCCCTCCACCTCTTGCTGCCATCGTGCGGCACGGCGCACCCCGGGTGTCCATCCTTTCACCGGGACATCCCTCCGGTACGGACGAAACGCTTCGCCTCGTTCTTTGTTTGGCGTACCGCAAAGGATTGGAATAAATTGACAGCGTCTGTGTTTCCGCTGAAGTATAATGTAGGAGTCTTCAAGACAAGAGTCAATAGGCTTCTTCAAGTTAATACGCTTTACCATCTAAGACTACATCGCCGCTCTCCACCAGCTGGGACTGTAGTCAAGCATTAACTTATAATATGAAAAAAAAGGAACTTTGTTATACTTTAACATTTATGAACTCATTGACTCTCTTCACCTCACAATAGACAAAACATCAACTAACCACTCTTATTTATATGTTTATAGGCAATGATTCCTTCCTACATGAAATAAAATAACATTTAATATCAAAAACGGAGGAAGCTCTCAATTCGATTCATTCGATGTTGTATATGTTATCTAGTAACTTTTTACTGGCTGTGCCAATTTGGATAATGTTTTTTTTCATTTGAGAGGGGTGCTTGTCAGGTGGTAATGATTGTAGGTTCGCTGTAATAATTTCAACTTAATTTCAGGCTATATTCTGACTTTCATGAAGGGACCTCGATATTGCAATGATAAAATAAATAATTTGTCTTTGTCTTTAGTTAGTTCCATGTGATGTTAATGATAACGATAGTATTTAATTGACTTCGACACCGTCCATCGTGTTCTCGTTCATTGAGGCCAGTGTGCGATGGGCGTGCGGCCGGCGTGCGGTCGGTGCGCGGTGGGCGTGCGGCCGGCGTGCGGTGGGTGCGCGAGCTGCGGCCGCAGTTCCCCGCTGGCCAGCTACACTCGCTCTTCCTACAATCAATGACGTACAAATGCCAAAAACCAGTTGAAAGCGGTTCTGCAATGACTGGCGCATTGGATACATTGGATACGATACCCTGACACATTCATGGAATATAATTTCATACAAAGTATGTGTTTTTGAAGCATAAGATGCTGTAAAATAAAGATTCGAGCTTTTGGTAAATCTTAGATTTTTCCAGTAGATCTTAGGATTTACCAGTTGATCTTAAGATTTACCTATGTTACTTGTTAAAGGTAAGGATTCCAAAAAAAATAAACTTTTCCTTCTTCTACCTTTGGAATTTGATGCATAAAGCTAACATGGCAAGGAAGACGATAGGTCAGATAACTTAGTAACACTTGAAGGCGACAGAGACATGTTATTTTACATAATATATTTTTTATCTGTTATAATAATATATATGTTATAACATTAACAATACGAGGTAGAAGTGTTTCCTACTTGTGTTGGTTGCCTGGAGGGGAGCAACAGACCCGCGGGACGACGGAGCAGCACGGGGAGCGCTACATCGCCGGAGCAGTTTTAATCAATCATCACATCAACAACCTGCCGTTTCAGGACGAGCGACAGACGAAGAGAGCGGAGGACGATGACCGAAGGACAGACAAATAAAAAGAGAATGACTGACTCTCAAGCTTCGGAACACGATTCAAAACCACCAGCGAGCAGCTGAGTTTTGTAGCCTCTAACAACACCCTGGGCTGCCAGCGGGCTAACAGCGGGCTGGGGTTAGTATTCTAAGCCGCTCCAATACGACTAGAAACAATACGCTCCAATACGACCAGTACGAGTTTAATTGATTCCTTAAAAGTAGTTACTCAATGTTTTATTTCCAAAACCAACATTTACCTGCTGTCACTGGTAAAACCTAGCATGTGCTAATGTAATGGTAAAAAGTAAGAATCATCTATAGACAGGTTCATAACATACTACACCGTAAATTGTTAAATTTGTGGAGATCATGGTGAAATTTAAATTTTTAATTTCCATTGCCTAGGTGTCTGTAAAGGTCGATATTTCAAACCCGCTTCAAAAATTTGAATATTTAGATTGACAAAAATGGAAAAGGGCGATCATCAACATCGCAGCAATTAATAACGAGTTCAATTATTCCAAGTTAATCGTCATTGCTAACCAGTTTGCGTGCGCGCAGTCTTCGCGCCGGAACCATGCTCGGTGCCGCTGTCTCTGTCATACTCGCCGCCTCCGTCTGCCCTCTCAGTTTAATGGCTATCTTAAACCTCAGTCGTAAACTTGACCTTTACATGTTACTTGTATAATTCCTAGTCATTCGGCGAGATACATTCACGAGCGCGGCGCGTGAGGTGCTCCCGCGAAATATCATTTCGGATTGTTTACTACTGATGCACGCGGAGTAAAGCCAACAATGGTAAGATCTATCAGTGTAACTAGTGCGTTGTCTCGGTGTTAATTGTCTACTTGTGATCATATCGTCTTTTGATCGGTTTGGAGGAAGTTTCCGTGTAGTGCTATGTCGATTTTAACCGGTTTTATCGGTGAGTTTCGGTACGAACCCGACTGACATTTGCGTATGAGGAAAAGTAATGTGAAACAGGATGTGTTACGTAATGTCTGGTCCTCATTTGTTATAACGTAAGTAAACAGGAATCAACAGTCGTCTCCAACAGCTGAAGCACTGGGTGGACCAAGGAATGCCATCGACACGGCATGCAGGTATTGTTGATTGAATATGAATCAGAAGTAGGATTTGCGTTGCTCTAATAAATAAATAAAAAAAGAAAGGAGAAAACAAGACAGTTCCCGATAGACAGGTTTGAAGTAAAGAGTAATATGAGCTCCGTCACCGACATGGAGCAGAGTGCGAAGATATGTCCGCGGTATGAGTACAGACAACCATAACAATCGTCGACAACCGAACACGTTACGATGCAGTTTGAACATTTAGCCAGTGGTATGTTTGTGGATGCTGGCATTGAGGTTTGCCAAACTAGGTTCGACTGCAAAACATGAGAACTGACCATAGTTGGGGTTCATACAGTAACATAGCCTTTGCATACAGAATTCCATAAAATCCATCAGCTACTGAAGAAAACAACGAACGAAGCGGAGCCGGCTCTCGCCCGGCCACACGTTACCCCACATCATCTATCGCGGGGACCAATATTGGCTTTCAATTGAATATCAAAAAATATTGATACATTTGGGATTCTAAAAGCCCAACAGTATCCCAATAAGATACCATGTCATTGCCATATACCCGCCATCGAACTATTTCATATTGTACACTCTAGTCATTTGAATTGTCTCGATATCACACTTATTGCGCCTGCTCGGTATGTGACGTGTGTTTAACATAGAGTTCATCGAATGAATCCCTAGTTTTCATTGGAATACAAAATACAAAAAAATTGACTCAGTTGCGATTTCATTAAGATAACAAATATTGTTGAACAACGATTGTTGAACATCTACATATATTAGGCTCCATAAACGTAAAAATTTGTAATATCGTAGAATCGGCCACTGTCCGATGTGGTCGACATGCGTCGTATATATAATAATATAGAGACGGTGACGACAGCAGCTCACTTCTAGAAGTCGCACGGGTTATTCGGCGACGCTCTCTATTACAAATTTGATATAATGATTCAATTAAAAAATGGTCTTCTATTCTGGAAAATGTTGAAAACTTCATAGCCTTGTGTCGGTTCTTAGTAATCAATACAGGCGGGCAGATACAATGCTATCGTAGGTACTTACGAGTACATAGTATCTCAAAGGTAATCAAAGACGTATGTAGAAACGTGTTCAGTCGGTAGGAGAATGAGTAACCGCTAGTGGCTAGAATTCCATGAACACATCCGTGCCTCGGAGGCTCGTAAAGCTTTGGGTCGCGGCCTTGATCATCTGCGAGCCCTCCATCGATGCACATTGAGTATAACTGAACGTAAGACATCTAATTACATGCCTGTCATTGCATATCTGCAGTCGATTAGTTGACGTCAGTTAATAATTAAACTATTATGAATATTATCTATATATACATATCTATACCAATAATAAAACTATAACAGGTCAATTCTGTAGATTAAATATGTAGTTTTTGAAAGTTTTGATGCAGGGAGCCTTTTTATTTATAGTCTGTTTATCTGTTCGAACTTCACGCAAAAACCGAACAGATTTAGATGAAACTTGGCATAGTTATAGTTTAAAACCTGAGGATGGTTATAGGTTAGATTTTATCCCAGCAAATGGCTTTTTGCCGCAAGATAACAGATTAAAATTTGTATGGCAAATCCGAAACCAATGGATCAATTCAGATGAAATTCAGCATGTTTGTAGCTTATGTGAGAACAATATATGAGTATAGTTTAGCAACGGGGAGATCTCCTTGCAGGCGAGGTGGTGCGCCTGGGGAGCGGCCGAGCTCCGACAGTTGTTTGTCGGAACTTGTATATGTGCTGACGATACAGAAAACTCCGATAACGTGATTCAGTTTTTTTGTCGTGACGTCTCATATGACGTGTTGTGCGATGTCGCCACAATAGGATACTTTTTATCCTAAGAAATGGCTTTGTTCCCGTGGGATAACAGGTTAAAATTAGTATGATAAATCGGAAACCAATGGGCCAATTTAGATGAAATGTAGCATGTTTGAAGCTTATATGACGAGAAGGATTGTTGGATAGTATTCATCCAATCTTTTTATAAAGCGAGGGCGATTTCTTGTCATCAAATAAACATTTGGAAAAACCTCCCAGCGGCAGGCGGTAGGCGGCAGGCGGGGATTTACTGAGGCCCGCTAACATTCGGCGCAACATTTATTTATAAGTCATTAATAAGTCGTCAATGAATGACGACAAACGGAATTCATTTGGAATTTTTAAATATGTTTTACCTTCGATAAAATGATTGTGTTATTATAGTGGATATGTAACTTCCTGTTAGGATTGTTTGAAATGTTCGATGAGTCACAAGAGTACGTTGTTCAGCGTTGGTAGCAGCATTGGCTAGTGCTTTCTGCCTTGTTGTTGTACAGTTGTGACTGTTGCGTGTGCGACCTGTGGCGAGTATTCTTGGAGAAATACCTCGCCCAGGATCGGTCCGTCCCATTAAAGATACCTATCAACTTTGGCACCAGTTGAACAGTTGACATGAACTTGTTTACGTGGTGGTGGCTCATAGGTTCCTGTCATATTAAACAATTTGTTTATAGATACTGACGTACTGAACATTCTTGACAACATGTAATAATATACAGTTACGACCAAAGACCATGCTGTAAAAGCGAAGGTCAGTAAGTATGGTAGTTACTGTTTCACAAACTACTTGACAGATTTGGATGAAACTTTACAATAATACAGGTTGTACACCAGAACAACATACAGGCTTCTACATATTTGTAATGATTTTATGTAATTTCGGTTATAATATAACGATACATGTCAATTGACATTCGACTTAATTAAGCAGGAAACAACGTGCCTTCTCAGAGCTCCCAGTATCTCGGCGCTGCCACGACCAGTTACACGAAGTGGCCGCACCGCAGGATTGATTGTCTCGAGTAGTTCCAAACATCATTCTTATCATTGATAAACCTACTCTAAATGCCTCGTCAAGTAAAACAATGAGACTACCATTGTCAATATAGTCGCAACCAGTTAAATACGCATTATTAAAGATAACTCATACAGTTACCGTCAGATGTCGCTCAAAATTACATAGCAGTATGCGGAAAGCACTAGCTTCTGAATAAAAACAGAATCATCAAAATCGGTGAACCCAATATAAAGTTTTGAACGTATTGGATCCAGCCAGGCAACAGTGGTAGGGCATAGTTATACGCTAAAAAAGAAAAACAGAAATATTAAAAGGAACAATAACTCCAAAACTACTCGTCAGGGGGCGTTTTAAATAAAATAGGACGACGTCGCAAGCAGCCGCTTTCGGTCTTAAAAAATATTATATGTATGACACACTTGAAGACAGTCTGCGAGAGCGTGCACCTGCCTTTTATGTGGACGCCACTCTGACCTACATAAGTTGTCAACCGCACATTTAATTAAAGCGGATACTATTTTACGATGCACATTTTGGTATACAGGAATGAAATTATGAACACGACGCGAGCGAAGCCGCGGGCGGATCCTAGTATAAAATAATATGTTGTTAACATTAAAGTAACATTTTGTAAATTTTGTTATAAACTACAAATTTATTTTATGCTTTCAAAATGAGATGTTTATCTAACTAAAATGGTCGCCAGTTACCGTCGGGACACCATCTCAGTGATTTAATCATCGAACTAACCGTAACTCGTTGCACCGCTGGCTGTACGTCAGTCAGGACTGGTCGGGGAACACCGTCACTGGGTGCAATGGCTTGCAGAGCAGCGCGGCTCCCTCCCACAAATTATAAGCACTATTATGTGTTAGATCTTGAATGGTTCGAGAAAAGAAGCTCCGGTGAAGTGAACATTTTTAATTTCTACTAGTTTCTCAAGATAGGTATTTTCCTTAATCTAAGCAAATAATAAAAATAAGGATATTGACGTCACTTCCGGATGGAGTAATATTCCTGTTATAATTATACCGCCACACAAAAACTTTAATAAATCATTATCCTTATTGCTTGCCAATTAAAGGAAGGTGCTCATTATATTATTCATCTGCAAGTGCCTCATCCTGACACATGTCTCAGTTCGTAGTGTTACAACAGTGAGCACTCACTCTATAGGTGTACGACTGGACGTTTGGACTGACGGCCGTGTAGGTCGTGCGATATGGCCGCACCGACCTGCTCCACACTGCCTGCTGCCCATACTCGTACACGTTCTAACTACATAGACGGACTACGGAACCGCGTTAATGAAATTATTACAAATATGCATGTGTCACTAGTGTGGGACACAGCGGGAGATCACAAATAAACAATGGTCGGTGGAAAAAAATAATTTATTAATACTATGTGCTAAATTAATACCTAAAACAGCACTAAGTTAAAATTAATAAAAATGACATGGCGGGGGTGTCCTCTCGGTCCGACGGAGGTAATCGAGAGGCAACCGGTCGCTCCACACAAGTATAACAAGATAGGTGGTGCCATAAAGCACGCCAGCACAGTACTGTTACATGTACATATGTACATACAGTACAACTGTGTTCGTACATGCTTGTGATGTCGAATTGAATTGTATGCAATGTCGACAATTTCCTCATGGTGTTGTCGCCGGCATCTTATTTGCTTTAGAAAACATAACAATAACAAAACATAATTATCTTAATGGTTAAACTTAATTACAGTGTTTTGTTGTCCGTACTTTAATAAAAATATGGTGAATAGACATTAAAGGTACAAAAGGATACATAGTGAACAAGTCAGACTCAGCTATAATAAATGTTTATGCAAAATGAGCCACAAGTGGTCAGCGTCGCCGCGTCCACCAACAGTGTCACCTGACGGCAACACCGCCGCTTGTGCTATGCCAGGCAACAACTAATTAGTTAACGCCCGAGCCGCCCGCGCGCCCGCCAGAACACTACTTGCTTTTCGGTACATTCAAACACAATGACGCCAACGAATCACACGGCCTTCACGAAACCTTTAAAATGTAAACATTTAAAAAGTACACTGTAGATATCTTGTTAGGAATCAAAAGTATACTAAAAAAAATTTACTTCAAACAAAAATGTTAACAACTCTTCGCAAGAGCCCCTGTACTGGGCAAAATGTTGTTCTGGGAATATTATGGTCAATTCATCATTCCATTCATCAGTCACAATTGAAGGACGAAAACCAGAAATTGGCAAGGTTAACTTAAAATATAAACATTTTCTTCGTTATACATATTTCATACCGCTATGTGAGATGTCCAATAGAAATACATATATCATTTCATATTATTTTGTATATTTTACCTTAGCACAGTGAACATTATATGTATTAAAATATTAATTCATGCTTACCAATATAATATATCGATACATTTTAGGCGTTTTCACATGTAAAATATTTTAATTTTGGCTGACATCCATGAAAATAAGCAATTTAAAAATGGTTATGACTTTTTGATCCTGTACCAGTGTCACTGCATTCCAACACGGTACGGAATTTATAAATTTGATGAGGAGCCTTTTTGACAGGGTGATATTTGAGTAATTTGGTATAACAAGTGACGTGTGATTTGTTGAATAACAGCTATCAATCAATTTTTACAGTATATTTGGCAAAATTTGTTATGGTCTTAGGACGAGTCTAAAAGAATGGAGTTTGGTTACTTCTGCAGACTCTCAACAATCTTCAAGTTAAGATACGTTAGGCTCTCAAAAGGCATACCGACCTGCAATATTTCCAACGTATGTCCTTATCACAGACTCAAACCTCATCGAATATAATCCATCATGACAGCTGACATTGTTATTTTTCCATTAGATTGGAGCAATAACAGCAATTCTAGTCACAATCCTGGCGGCGCCCTCCTCCGAGCAGAGCACGCCGCAGACGCCCTGCCCCAACGTGTTCCAGTACGAGCCGTCGGGCAACGAGCCGGGCCGCTGGTACGGCGTGGTCAACCTCTCCACAGACAGCACCCTGCACTCCCTCTGGCTGAACATAGTCCTGGATGGCAAGGCTGACATCCTCGGGGTGAGAACTGAGTTTCTCTTCTAAGGACAACAATATGAACCGACCACTTTACATTGCAAGGTCATGATCGCATGTCGCCGCAGAAATAACAAAATCTTTTTTTTGTTTTATTCTCTTGTTGTTATAACTAACCTGGGACCTGCTAATGATAAGTGGCGATGTTATGTAAGCACACGTGGACTACATCTACTCGTTATCTCATATTAACTACATAATAGTTAATGTTTCCAAATCAGAAGCTCTTCAAAAAATAGGATGTTAGTGAGGTAGACCTCGTTAGCCACTTACATTATGCAGTTTGTATGTTGAGGAAGCGGAAAATTCTATGTTCTATCCCTAAAAGTACTTCGCCACCATCACGTGCACCAACATGCATATATCGAAAAAAAACACTTTCAGAATTGGGTAGGCGATGTCACCACGTCAGACAATATAGATTTTAAGGTAGAAAACACAAAGATGAAGATACACCCTGGCCCTGCGGTGGCCGTGCGGTTCTTCGTGCAGTACAACCCGCTAAATAAGGTGCCACGGTTACACGCGATACGACTGAATGGAAGAGAGATTTGTAACGCCGACACTCCGCAGCCGGCGATCGACCGGCCGGACGATACCACCTCCAGCAGACCGACGAGAAGACCAGACGTATCTGATAGCCTGTCCGGTACGTCAGATATTTCCAAACCAATCGATAGGCCTGAAAGACCAGTAGAATCTAGACCAGTAGGGTCCAGGCCTGAATCTCGGCCTATCCAAAGACCGACCACTCACAATACCAGGCCAGTCATAAGACCGGAAGACAGTCCCAAGACGAAGCCAGTGTTTGGTCAACCTGCAGGCGAGGGGCCAGTGTACGTTCCCTCGCCGCCGTCCGGTCACAGCGACGCGAATACCTACAGCATGTAAGTAACCTTGCACTACTATACGATAGAAGGAATTGTTCGAGCACGAGTTTAGATTTTTAATATTAACAATAATGTTGCACTCTAAACCTGCCACCTTCAATTAGGCGTACAAGTAAAGAGGTTGTAAATTATAGATTTCTCGATACTGCCCGTGACCGAGATCACCAATAACGACTTTCTAATAGGATAACATTCATGAGAACGCTTGTCAGAAAACTTTCTCATTAGAAAGGTCAAGATTGTCTATCTTCTCATAACCTTCAAACACCTGGTCGAGTCTTCTCCTGATGCACGGTTACAAACTATTACTTTCTTCAGTAGTCTTCATCTAAGAAATTTGTTTAAAAAAAAAGCCATTTGTACACGTCATCTGTAGCAGCTAACGTCTCACGTAGTACTAACATTTGACCAGTGGTGGCGGGTACGTTGCCTCGCAGAGTGTGACGCGCCGCCCGGATTACCAGCTCACCACCGCCTCCTACCGCCCTGTGGCACAGGACGACGATGACTTTGACAGTGACAGGTCAGTTTGAAACAATTTTAAAGCTTCTTTACAAATACTCGTACATTTACAGAAATATTATACATTTAACTACGTCATGGTTCACTTTCAATGTCGGCATTAGTGAAACAGTGACACCGTTTTCTTGAATTTCAATATTCACATTTTGTGCTTTAGACCAGATCCAAGCGACTACTTCGCTGGCGGGCAGCCCACGTTCATAGTGCCCGGCAACTCGGGCACGAGCAACCACGGCAGCAGCAACAGCAACCGCCATAGTAACAACAACAGACAGAAAAACGTAAGTTCAGATAAACACATTTAAACATAAAAGCACTTCGAAAAGTTACGTATTACAAGTAAATTATCACTCGCTTCGGTACAGGAAAACACCGCGAGGGAGCCGCGCACCTGACCGCTCTCTAGAAAGTTAGCGAAGGAGTCAAATGAATACCACCAAACCGCACTTGACCAGCGGCTGGACGACGGCCTTTCGGGATAGCTGTGGACAACAGTAAAACATTCAACCGGAGCATAGCCCTATTCATTAATTTGTTGTACACCTACTGACCGACTGTCGAATCCGGAAAAATCCTAGCTCAATTTTAACGTGTCTTTTACTAAGGTGTTATCCTGTATGGTGTCATGAAGTTAGTATACTTCCTACAACATGATAATTACGATAGATGTGGAGTGTAGGTGATGCGAGCCTCGATCACGAGAATCTTAAAGAAACGCAGCTCCCGACAGGATAAAAAACTTTTATTCAAACTGAATGGAGGTTAAATATTATCTCTTTTATTTTTTGTGCTTTGAGTTGTTTGTGTACGCATCACGGAAAATTTGTGGGCTGACCGCAGGTTTTTTGCCATACATCGGTGTGATATTATATATCCACATTTTATCAAAGGATTTTACGGACCGATACGATTGCATAGTAAGAGCCTGGCCCGAGTGACAGAAGTCAGTCACTTGCTGGTAGGACAGATTATATTATTGATAGCTGTACCCGCGGCTTTGCTTACCCACATTAATTGTTTTTTAATTACTAGTGGACCAAACAAACCCTACTAACTTTCATCCTGTATTCCAAGGGAACACCTGACTGGTGTGAGAGAAACATGTTAGAGGGGTGTAGTAAGTGTACTTAAGAGAAAAAGGAAGGAAAAAACAACAAAAAACAATTTTGGACTCTATAGTATGACCATACACTACAAATTATATTGAATATTTGACAAAGTAGACTGGTTACGGATTCATGCTTAGGCGGTTGATCAAGACACACGGATCCGTGCTTCCGCTTTCCAGGGGTTCATCGGGGATATAAGTAACAACTTTACAAAGTTTCATCGAAATCTTTTTACAGGTTTTCACGTGTTGTTCGTTCAGACAGACAGATAGACCAAAAAAAATATTTCGTCCGCCCGCGACCAATAGTTACAATTCTTTTTGCGTGATGATATACAGCCTATATATATAGCCTTCCTCGATAAATGGGCTGTCTAACAATGAAACAAGTTTTCAAATCGGACCAGTAGTTCCTGAGATATCTCTTTCAGACAAACAAACTCTTCAGCTTTATAATACAATAATAGTATTTGTTTATGTCGCCCATCCTGTAGCGACGTGTCGTTGACGTGCTGGGGTCCGGTCATGTCGTGTTATCAGTTTCAGTTCTTATAGCTGTGTGGTACAGCATGAGACAGAATAAATCTTATTGTTAGACAATGTTAATGTTACAATAACTTCGTTTGTCGTCATAAAACTTGTTTCTTGTTTGGAATTTTGCATCCGACAACTAAAATAGCGAAGAGCCACGCAGCCCGCAAACCAGACTACATTCTTTATTTTTTGCCCATCATAGAAACAAGTACAGCGAAGTAAGTGCGAGTGTGTCTGCGACCAGCGAGGTGCCTCGATGACTACAATTGTTCTTGTTGCAATTGCAACTCAGTCTAACTAATGATACCTTCGAAGTCGGTTTCACTCAAAATACGAGTAGATAAATATCTAATCTATCTCATCTTGATCTAGGGGTACTGTAGCGCTCCCGCCAAGTCCAGCTTATGAGCATTACTCAAGTCGAGTCGAGCCATTTTGGACCCTCTAACTGCATCGTGGAAAAATTTAGAAGTCAGACCTTTTTACGTAGACTTGTGTTAACATTCTTGTATGTTTTTGTTGATATAACATGTTTTTCAATTTATTTTTCTATATTCATTGTGCTCATTCATCTACACATACAATGTTTATTGGCTAACAACGTATCACCTTCACCGGAGAGTACCCGAGGCTCCAGAGCCTGCTTACACCATATAATTGCTAGAACGTTATTCAGTCAATTGTGTTCCAATACATTGAGACACAGTGATCTCAGTTCTGTTGAGGAAGATCATTATATATTGGCGGAAGTAACGTTGAGCTAATTAATATTAATAAGGGGCCGGTTCAGAGATCATCTGCCTTCCTACTTCCGCCTCAACATCGAGTCAAGCCACACAACATCAAATGTTACTGCAAAAATAGACAACATGTTTCTTAACTCTCCTTGACTACGCTTAAAGCTCGACTAAGATCCCACCTGACGGTAAGTGGCGATGTAGTTGTAGATGATAATGCGCTTTAACTTAGAAGAAGCCATTCTTGTCTTGAAAGCACCTACATTATACTTGAGCGGAAACACAGTCGACACGTGCCGTGCATACCGGGGGATGTCCACGGTGTAAGGATGGACACCCGGGGTGCGCGCGTCGTACGATGGTAGAGGGGGACGGCGAATTAAGTCGTGAAAAAATACAGTAGACGGTCAGTGTATGCTAGGGGTACGTTTTGAAAAGTAAGAAAAGTAGAAGGAGAAAGGTGGACGAGCTCCTCTTGACGGTGAATAGACACGTCCGAGCTGGATAGTGATGACATTTCGTGCCGCACGAATGCGTAAATAATAACTGAATTGAGATCAAAATTGGGGTATTTAATTAAAAACAATTTTAAGTATATTTAGGATGTTTAGTGAAAATATTTTTACAATGCGCGCCAAAACTATAAGCCTGAATAGTACTGTTGGCGCAGAGTAGCGCACGACGCCACAGAGCAATCACAAGATTTCGCTCACCGGCGAACACTTGACATACATATGTCTGTATATTATTGTGCAACAAATATATTATAATACTGAACACAGGGAATGCATTACCTTCGTTTCACTAAGGACATTGACAGACTCCTTAAATGACAATATCGACGGTTCGAAGGCAACACTGTCTAAGCGACACGTCCCCAATTTTAGAGGAGAGACATCTCGAGTTCAAACACTGATTAAATTAGAAATATGAGTTATATATTCATCTGTTTATTAAAAAAATCAATATTTGTCTTAAAATTAATTATATCTCGTAAATAGGTATGTTTTTCTAAATCTTTGCACTTTACATGAATGTACTTTAAAATTACTCAATTAATCAATTGTACTTTTGAATCGTCGATAATTTGTTTATTAGTTAATCCAAAACTAGCACTATCCAGTGATAAACGCAATTCAAATGAAACAAAGGCTCATTCCAATCCGATCAGCTGTTTACGTAAATTTATCCTCGTCCATCCAACGCAGGCTTCCTCTAATGTTCGCCACTCTGATCCATTGCAGGAAGAATGCGGCAAGGTGCTGAAGAACAACCCCAACCTGCTGGTGGTAAACGGCAAGCCGACGCTGGAGGGCCAGTGGCCCTGGCAGATAGCCTTGTACCAGACACAGGTATGTTGTCAATGATATTTCATTTATTGCAATAATGTACGAGGTCGTTGTATGTCTCATTTTAATCGGCGAAATCTAATTTGAAACATTTCTTTCCTCTACCTTTCTTCTCCGTGTGTTATAGTGTATATAGTGCGGCTGCTAAACGAATGGCTACACGGGTCCGCACAGTGGGTACACCACAACTATTCGGGTCGCCAGTATGCAGCGGCTGTTACTAAACAATGTGACGTCTTGGATATTGTAATAAATAAATATCTTTGGACAACTCACACGCAGCCATCCTTGTACTATGGTGATCAGAAAACTGATAAACATACATATATATTTTTAAATATATAAAGCCGATGACAGATAGGTATTGTCTATTGAGACTTTAGGCTTTATCAATGAATTTCTTTAAATATTATGTTATTTTGTTAATAAATTTATAACTTATGTAGAGAGATTTATAACTTATGTAGGGACTTTGTATAGTAAAATTTTGATTTTCGCTAAGTGAGCTTTCGGCTCCTACGACGAAATAAACAATTTTCATTTAATTTTATTTAATTACACACTTATATAGATATTTACAACCAGACACACAGAACAAACATTCCTGCTCATCACAGAAAAGTTTGACTTGGGTGTGAATCGAACCCACAACAGACTTCAGTGTAGCAGTCAGGTTCACTATCCAATACACCAACCGGTCTGTAATGCTATAGTACAAGAGAAATTATTTATTTCATATCGGTATGTAGTTATGAGTTTAGTTTTTTGAAATTTTCCAGTTTCGGAAAGTTGCCGTAACGAAGAGGAGAAAAAAAGTTGTCAGTTGTCGTCATAGTAGATACGTCCTGTTACTGATAATGAGTTGCCAATAATATATTATCACGGTCTGAAGGAAGGAGAGGCAAGAGCAGCTACACTAGCTAGCTAGCTTACAGCAAACAATAAAATAAACAACAATATTTATTAGAATTTTGATATGTATCTTTGTTGGTTTGTTTGTGTTTGCGCCGATGTGCACCCGAACGCCTCCAAAACGAATCGACGACTGCTGCGGAGCAAGAAAATGCTTAATAGGTAAATGTTTTCCCGATGTGGTCATCCTTGGTCCGCACTCTCCTCAACTGCGATGAACATGAACGATCGACTTCACTCACTAGGCAATAAGTGTTTCAATACGTGCCAGATACGTCAGTCGTGCTGCGTTTCGTTTGACGCGCGGTACTAATGAGCAGATGGACTGACCTGTATGTTGTTGCAGACTGTAGACAACAAGTACATCTGCGGCGGGACGCTGGTCTCCCACGAGCACGTGGTGACGGCGGCGCACTGCGTCACCAGGAAGGGCTCGAGCCGCGTCGTCAACAAGAACACCCTCACCGTCTACCTCGGGAAACACAACCTCAGGACCTCCGTGGAAGGCGTGCAGATACGACTGGTACATGAATCACTACTTACTCGGTAGTATTAAATGATCCACGCCGCCGACGTCAGTCTGGGGTACCACTAACGTGTTACCTATCAGGAAGAGACTTTTACACTGCACGTGCGAGAAACAAAAATAGGAAAAAACATAATATTTATGAAAAATCTGAAACTGATCGCTGTTCGTACCTGAGAGATGTTCGAATAACTATTACTTTTACGGGTGTTCAGTAAGGAATAGAATCTAATACAAGAATTTTGTCTCAATGTTTATCTCAGAAATTGCTGCTTTGATTTTAATGCGATTTGTAGGGATCTATTTTGTTTAATAAATAAATGCCAAAGTTAAGAAGTCTGTAACCAAAACGAATTGCTCATCACGACTCAAATCATAGTTACCAGTAAGTTTTTTGAAGTCGCATTCTTTTATTTTATTATCTACTTTTAGACTAACACAAGTAGAAAAATAGGTATGTGCAGATTTGATTCACCATCCTACAGCTGAATGTAAGGATGCCAAAAACGCATAGATTTCTAGCCATCTGATCGTGTTGTGGTAAGGTAAGGTCTAATGATTACCTACATAATGATAAAATATCCCACTCCCAGGTGGGTGACATCATCGTCCATCCTGAATACAACGCGTCATCCTTCGTGAAGGACTTGAGTATCCTGAAGCTGCGGGAGTCAGTGCAGTACTCGGAGTACGTGCGGCCGGCCTGTCTCTGGCCAGAGAACCTCATCAACCTGAACAATGTCATCGGGAAGAAGGGTTCTGTAAGTACCTGTTGCTACTTGAACAGATTTAGGAAAACGGTCATAGAATACAGTCTACTATTCCCTAGACAAGCGTCCTCTACGCCCACATTGGAGCAGAGTGACGCCGCGTCCTCGAAGCGTCCTCAACATGAGATGCGATGCGTTCTCAGTACTGGGCCATCAATGAATTGAAGGCAACCTTCTAGGCCTCAGCCTGTTTATGACAACGCTGCTTCATGTAGCATGTTGTACAATAGTCAGCACGAGTCTTGCGGACAGTCTTCGTTGTCGGATCGACGACACTCAGACCGCCTTCGGTCCTTCCACGTACCTAATTGGTTCGTCGGGTGACGATCGTCGTCTGTTGGCTACGCACCTGGCGATTGCTTTACATTAAACAACTATGTGTATGAGCCCATCTTAGTTCATCTGAGCTCAGTACATTTGACACTATACCACCCTCAACTTTTAAAAGGAATTCTGAAGTAAGACAGACCCCTTCAAAGCGCTTCAAACTATCCTCACATTTGTATATTTTTGCTGTGACTGTCTCAGGTGGTCGGTTGGGGCTTCGACGACACCGGCGTTGCGACCGAGGAGCTGACTCTGGTGGAGATGCCGGTAGTGGACCAGGAGACCTGTATCAGGTCCTACAGCGAATTCTTCGCGCGATTCACCTCCAACTACACTTACTGTGCGGGATACAGAGACGGTAAGGACCTAAAACCTTGTAAATAATATGAAATGATCGTAAACTTTAAAAAATATTGTTTGGTCTTGACGGTAGTTGTCGTTAAAATGAACTACCCTCTTCCCTAATTGTATTTGATGTTGTTGAGCAAGGCTCAAATCATCTGAAAAGGTATGTATATAAATATATAAGTTGCCATAATTAATTTTGTATGTTGTTATCACTAAATGCGTTTCACTTCTTAAACTCAGTTCTGTGTAGGTTAAATTATTTTCTGTTTGAATAAGTTCGTTCGCTGTAGGTATTTTTATAACGAAGTTAAATTCGAATTCAAATAGATTTATTCTTAAAGTAACCTTTTAAATAGATAAAATATATATTAATATTGATAGTGTCCTCCATTGTCCTGATGACAATCCAGTAGCATCTACAACATGGATGACACTAAAGTAATGTTATTTATTATAAATGTACTCTAAGACCCACAAAAGGTTAGAGTTCCGAATAGCAAGCTATTCTGGTAGTGTGGTACTCATGGGAGTCGCACCAAGTCGACGGCTGTAATGTTGTGCTATCATATCCACGTTTACCTTGCAGGAGTCACCGATACACGTACTGGAACTAGGAAAAGTATGTTAATCAGAGAGCATTTACTATTTGCTTTATCTTCCTTCTCACCTAGCGTCACCTCACCTTGACTCACTTTCAGTCTGGAATGCTACTAACATCCACTAACTTAATACTGCTTTAAAAAAGGAGATAGGCTGCAAATGGGTTAGCTAAAGGTCTCACAACAACTCGTTCCAATTAATCTTAGTGAATTTTATATACATTTTGTCAAAAATGTTAATTTAGTTATTACAAATATAAATTAGAAATATACTCAGGTCACTTAAAATAAACGAGCACTAAAGATAAAGAACAATCATTATAGAAACAATTTTAGATGTAATTATATATTTCTTTTGTGAAAACGAAGTGGGCGAGTAACGAGTGTGACTTGCCACGACTCTGTCCACATGCATTTTGTCTCGCAACGCAGAACTCTCAGATCCGGCACGTCTCGTCAAGCTCTCTCGCTGATATCTTACTCCCTTCCGGTCGCCGTCCCCAGGTACTTCAGTATGCAACGGAGACAGCGGCGGAGGAATGGTGTTCAACCTCAACGGTTCGTGGTACCTGAGAGGCCTGGTGTCGCTGTCCGTGGCCAGACAGAACGAGTACCGCTGCGATCCCAGCCATTACGTGGTCTTCACGGACCTCGCTAAGATGCTGCCCTGGATACAAGAACAGCTTCGGTACTGATGGAGCAACGGATGAGGCAACCAGCAACTCCTCGAGTGTCGGATGCGAGCTAAAGCCATACCCTCGCTAAACTTCCTTGTACTATATGAATGGTTCGAATATCGTTATTTATCTTTAATCTCTGAATTTGCTCAAAAAATGTACCTAGCACGTGTAAACTGATGTACATATTAAATCAGTATTGTTTGTACAATGGTACATTAATAATTGTACAAATAAAGAAGTGTGTATCGAGTAGGCTTATGGTCTTATGAAAATTCATAAACTGAACCAGAATTTGAAATATTGCATCCTTTATTGTATTGCTGCACGACGCGTCATAGCCGTGCCACAGGTGGGGTGCAGGAGGGGGCTGGTAATGTACCTGTCGTTGCCCCCTGTGCCTCTCCTCCCCTGGGTAAGCAACTTGAACAGTGCCCTGCCGTCACCACTTCCTGGCAGTCATAATGAATTGGCGCGAAACGTATTTTAACTATTATTTCTTATAATGTGGCTGTTTAGATTTTAGATTTGCTTAAAAAGCTATTGACAACATGGTGGTTGAATATAATAAAAATAATACGATTGGTGCGCACTAAGTGATATTATCAAACTTGCAATATTAATATTGTAAGAATTTACTTACA